>JANHFL010006327.1:157394-175906 GCA_032468155.1 Oxyrhabdium leporinum | reverse complement strand
CGCGCGCGCACACACACACACACACACACTCTTGGAGTAAGAGCACTTTAAAATTCAACCATAATTTCTACCCAAATTTTAGGTTAGCATATTTAAAGGCATCTTTCTGGATAATGTTGCTGGACTGAAGAATTAAGAATATTACATAGGCATTTCACAGGGGCAATTTCAAGCCATTCATTCATTCATTCATTCATTTCCACGCTTTGCATTTCCTTCTCAATTCATGCTGATGCTTTTCTCAAAATAGATAGTAATGCCAATCTCTAATAGAAAATACAACACATATAAATGATCTGCTAACTAAGCTTTTTTAAAATCTTTCTTTCCCATTTAATTGCCCAATCAATTTTGATGATTTTTAAAGCAATCATTCTAAGGAAGGCAGAAACATCCATGAGGTATACAACTTTTAGCAATCAAAGCCTATCCTTGGTTATGTTGAAAATTAAATTCTAAAAATGTGAGTTATGGTTATTTGCCAATTGAGCTGTATTTCCAGGAGGCATTGTGGACACTGGATATATTTTTAATTTGCTTTCTCTCCAGCTGTGATTATCAGGCTAATGCGATCAATATTCCAGCTTGATATTCAGTTATTCAGATCAGCTTTGAATAGGCAAAAGCAGTTGCAGCCATTATTAAGAAGAGTAACCTTTCTGTAAATAGGTCTATATTGGTTGATCCTGGACCATGCATTTTTATAAGTGTATGGATGTTAATCTATTTTTTCCCAATGGGATTTTAGATTTGGCAGTGGTTGAATGTGTAAATGTCATACCATAAAATGACATAAAAAAACAAATCAACAACCAACCAAAGGTGGAGTTTTTCATTGTGCTTCAGTGTGTTATTGCTGCTAACAGTTCAACAGGCTTTAGTAATGTTGACTTTTGCATTTGTCAGGGAGAAAAAGGGGCTATCTGTAATCTGTTTGTGCTTTCTGAGAAAGATTTCTAGCAGCCTTCCCTTGGTTAGGAGTGAGATAATTCTTCCCTGTGACAGAATACCATACCCCTAAATGGAAGCAGCAATGAATGCAGAATTACTCTGGACTTACAAGGAGCTAACTCATTTAACAGTGGAGGAAATACATTGATCTGGCAGCAGTTCTCCTGGAGGCTCTCTGCCCAAAAATTCCCATAACATTTTAGTTTCCCTCATTCCCTTTTTGTGACCCTGACAATGTGAAAGGCAACATCTATGTTTTTCAAAGCTGTCAAGTTTTCATGCTAGTCATCTTTCCCGAGCCTGCAAAATTCCTAAAAAGCAATGCATTGCAAAAGGTACTGCTATTGTTCACAATGTCAAATCTTTCCAGGGTGGGATGATATTTGCCAAGTCTGCAAAGTTGTACTTTCCAAAAAGGGAAGGGTATGCTCTCACTCTTACTGCATTAAAGTAGCTTATCTTGACATATTGCTATGATTGGAGTTAAGCCAGGAGGAAGCTATCTTTATACATAGCACATATGTACACACCAAGAGCTAGTTTATCAAGAGAGAATTTTTATTCAAAGGTAGAGGCTTAGTCTTTCCTGGTACTCAAGCATTTTGAGCAAATACCAATTCAGGGTTCAGAAAAACAATGACAAAATTTTATGTTGCTCAGTGTGGCTAACCTACCTTTTACTTATTTTATTTATATAGTTTGCTGCACATAACGTGTTTTAGTCAGGTCTTGTA
This sequence comes from Oxyrhabdium leporinum, assembly GCA_032468155.1. NCBI lineage: Eukaryota > Metazoa > Chordata > Lepidosauria > Squamata > Cyclocoridae > Oxyrhabdium > Oxyrhabdium leporinum. Next base: position 174,221 of record JANHFL010006327.1, on the reverse strand, counting down.
TTTCTCTGTCTTCAGCCCAGGAGGGTGATATCATTATTTTTTTGGGTTTTGGAAGCAATGGCCACATAGTATGAGTACGTAAGGTTTTATTCCAAAACAGGATAGGAAAATAACAGAACATGAGGCAGCAATTTAAAAAAAAAATATCAAATACAATAAGGCAAAGAAAGAAAGATGTCATGCTCTTTCTGACAATCATGACACCTAAGGATGTTATAGCAGAACGGACATCTTTAAAGCCAGCAAACATACAGCACTCTTCTAGTTAGACCTACACTGAAGTTCTATCCCATGGTGGGTTTCTGACAGCTTAAATAGCTCTTAAGTAGCATGATTGACATCAATTTTTGATAGCCACATCTCACTGGATTTTATTAAAGACAAGGAGGATGAATTTAGCTTATCTTGGAATGCATTGCCTTGTCCTGCCAGGAATGAGACCAATTGTTTCAAGGTTATGGATATCTGCCAAGGATGAGACCATCAAGGTTAAGGAGTATTAGTTCATAGCAGTAGGCAATGAGACCATCTCAAAGTTAAGAAGCATCTGTTTCTCAAGTGGTTTGAATTAACAATGAGAAACACCATTCTATTCTATACAAGTACCCCCCCTCCAAGGACAGAATAAAACAAAGTCTGACTGAAATATAATTCTACAGGGACTAAAATAAATGTTTGTTTAATTCTGTAATATATACTCAACTATTAGAGATAAATATAAAGTTCCCATGCACCTAAAGAAAAGAGGTATCCAGATCCTCCTTGCCAAGCTTCCAGTAAAACCACCAGCATTACAGTAATATACGTATAACTTTCTGACTTTTTTCCATGATATGATCTTAACATATATGCACTATTTTCAAGGAGAACGTTAGAAATCACTTGGAAGTCATGAACCTCATTGATAGAGGACCAGAGGAATTATCGAATTAACTTATAGAGGTCATTAAGGAGGAATATGATTGTTTGGGGCAATATGCTGACTTTGTAAATCACTTAGAGGACTATAAAGCACTATGAAGCAATATATGTCTAAGTGCTATTGCTATATAATCAATCTTGATTTTCATTTACTATACCTTAAATTAAAGCCTTTTTTTTCTTTTTAAGAGAGAAATGACAGAAACAATTGCTGTAGCTCAGGAGTATCAAACTCACGGCATCATGGCGGCATCATGTAACATATTGCGACTTTTTCCCCTTCGCTAAACCGAGCATGGGTGTAGCCGGCACGTGATGCATCCAGCCTGTGGGTTGTGAGTTTGACAGCCCTGTTCAAGCTCAACACATGTAGGGAAGTTGCATTAGGCCTTGGCTCAGTTTTGAAATGGTTAGTTGGTCAATACTTTTCTTTCATGGTAGTAAAAAATATTTTTCTCTGAATTCTATAGAGAAAAAAAATGATGGAAAAATTGCATTAATTTAGAATAGAGGTGTGAAACTCAAGGCCCGTGGGCCATATCCGGCCCATTTGGTGCTTAGATCTGGCCCGTGGAGCCACCCTGGAAACAGTGGACTGGCCTGCAGTGCTTCTACTAATGAAAATGGAGCTCTGGAGGGCTGTGTGTGGTCCTCCTGGGCTCCATTTTTTGCTGTGACAGCCTCCTGCAGCCCTCTGCCAGCAAAAACAGAGCCTGGGGAGCCAGTTTTCACTGGCAGAGGGCTGCAGGCGGCTGTCACAGCTGAAAACATAGCCTTGATGAGTGACATCGAGATGGTCATGCCCACCCCAGCCATGTCCACCCAGCCACGCTCCTCCCCGGCCCCCCAAGGTCAAATACTACCCTTATGCGAGTTTGACGCCCCTGACTTAGAAGTAAGAGAAGGCTCAAACATCATTTGTCAGTCTTCTCAGAATCTTTAGTTGATGCTATCAGCAACAGCAATTTAAGAATAAAAAAAGTCAGGATGATAGTGTGTGACAATCAAGACCCCATTTTTTAAAAATCTGTGTTGTTTTGATTTCATGTACGGAGCTCCATTCTCATAGATACGATCAATATTTTGCTGAGACAGTCTTTCCCAAGATGGTGCCTTCTAAATGTAGTGGCTATGAATCATGGTAGTCAATTCCAACATTCTGAATGAATCACTATTACTAATGACCAAATGGTTAATGTGGCAAGTCTTCCTACTTAATCATCCTTTGTGCTTGTTAGAATGAGTGAATTGTTCTGGACTGGTATTAAGAAAGAATTGCTGTAACTGGGGAATGATGAAGAGCAAACACAGACCAGCTGATTCTAAGATCAGAGCTGCATTGCTAAAGCACATACCCTAATCCTAACTTTTTGCCAGAGGAGTAATCCCTTCATCAATTGCACCATTTCCCACAGTACTGTATACCTATAGCAGGGTTTCTCAAACTTGGCAACTTAAGCTGTGTGAACTTCAACTCCCAGAATTCTAGGAGCTGGCTGGGGAATTCTGGGAATTGTAGTCCACAAAGCTTATAGTTGCCAATGTTGAGAAACAATGCCCTATAGTATAATCCTCCCTCTTTCCATTTTTAACAACAGCACCCCTTTGAAGTAGTTTGAGGTAAAACAACTGCACCAAAGTGCTCAGTGGGTTTGCTAGCTCAGCTTTGGTGGACATGCACCTACCTGTCCCTTTGACTATTTGCATACTTAAAACTTCCTCTGATAGCCACAATGTAAAGTATATCAAAAGATCTGGTTGCTTCTACCTAACGTTTGAATCATGTATATGTTAGGTGATTTTGCAGGGTGAAAAAAAAAGCATCTTTGAATATAATGACAAGTCAGCTAGCCAATGAGTTAAAATTAGATTGAAAAAGGTGTTACACACAACTAGCAGAATCTATTCTGCTAGTTTCTAAAGCTGAGTTCAGTAATATAGGCAAATATTGAGAATGAATTTCTATCATCCTATTGTTGTTAAATACAAGCTGTAATACCATCTGCTCATCAATGAGAGGAGAATATATGTTTAATCTACAGTTAAGGAATCCACAATAACCAGAAATTTTCAGTCCCAATACATCTTATCAGTCTTGAAAGGAATTATGTAAACATTTCTGGAAAGTAGAAGTGGCTCAAGGCCAGAATTAGTCATGTTTAAATGCCATTGAAATAGAGCTGTAATCAGTTACAATATATGTCATGACTGTTGCTGAATGTCAGTCTTTTCAAAGAATCAGCCTTGAGTATCCCTTTTCCTTCAGAATAATTTATTTTGGTAACTCTTTTCTTAAATGGGAGTGGTGCAGTGGTTCAGTGGTTAAAATGCTGGGCTTATTGGCTGGAAAGTCAGCAGCCCAGGTTTAAGACCTAAGCACCACATGATGAAGTGAGCTCCCATCTTTGCCCCAGCTCCTGCCCACCTAGCAGTTCTAAAACATGCAAATTGTGAGTAGATAAATAGGTGCCACTTTGGTGGAAAGGTAACAGCACTCAATGATGTCATGTTGGCCACATGACTGCGGAAATGTCTTTGGACAGTGCTGGCTCAATGACCTTGAAAAAGAGATCAGTACCATACTTTATAGTCAGCAATGACTAGCAGAGTAAAATCCACAGGGACTTCTTTACTTTTTTTTTCTTAACATGACTTAACATGACTTAACATTGAGCTTCATTGAAACAAATGACATGTAATAATAATGCAAAAGATGTATTGAGTTAGATGGTGCTGATTGGATGAACTGAGATGCAAACAACAAAAAAATGCTACCTGAAATAATTTGAAGTCATAAACTGACAGAGATGCAATTCTCAATTAACTCTGAGATGTTACGTAAGAGGAAGGAAAGAAATGCACAATCTAGTGTCCTGTCAGATTCACGTCAGTAATAATTTGAGTGAGGCTAGAAGCATCTATTGGGTAAGTTATGGAAAAAAAATTTTTAAAAAGAATTGAAGAATATCTATCTTATCCTGAGATATGAAGGAGCTGATAAAAAAGTGGCAGAAGTTAATGAAGACAGTGATAACTTTTAAGGAGGCAGAATCTCAGCAATATAGGAGACACATTCATGGGGATTCTTAGTTACTATGGTAAGTATGTATAGCTCTTGTTCCCTTGCAAAATCTTAGCTCAAGATACTTTGTCCAAAATGAACCAATTTACTGTAGGATACATAAAGCAGAAAAACCTACCTATTCCTCTTCCCATCATTGGCAATAAAAATACAAACAATCATAATAAAATAATTCAGTGTCAGATTATATCTTACTTCCACCTAATGAGAAGATTGATCTTGCAGTCACCGTTTCAGAATACTGTTGGGATTAAAAAAAGCAAAGAAAGGCAAATGTATTTCAGTAGTTTATCTGTCTTGTAGGAAGACAGTAATTTCAAAAGAATGTATGATTTTTATGAGGATTCAGAGTAACAGCTGAAGTGGTGATTTCATTACATATGTAAACATTCAGATAAGTAGCGCAGAGCCATGTAAATATATTGAAGACACTGTTAGTGTTTTTTTTTTAAAAAATATCTCTAAAATCAAATCTCTAAAGTCGAGTGCAACTCCTGGTGACTGTCCATGTAATTTTCTTAACAGCAGTAAGGAATTGGTTTGTCACTGTCTTCTTTCATCATCATTAACATAAGATAGTGACTAATCAGTAACATGAGTGAAATATTTATATGAAAAATACAGTATTAATTGCTGAAATTCAAAACAAGCTAATTCAAAACAATTTTTTTTAGTAATGAAACTGAATAGAATTCTATTAAAAGCAACCCATTACAAAATATTGTGCTGCCATAATTCCAATTAAGCATATGTAGTCAAAATAAAGTTGTGTGAAGCTGCTTAAACAACTTGTTTTTCATAACATCTCGTACATCCTTTCTGTCCAATCTTTTCCTAATTTGTTTTCCAAAATTGAAATTTGTCTTAACATACAGTTTTTATTTAATCATTCTAGTCAATATTAGATGGGCTACTCCCAAATGAAACTTTTGCTGTGTATTTATCATGTTTCAAACAAAACTTTGCAAGTAATCCAGATTATAATCTTCCCCATTTGTCAATCACTTGTTTTTTAAAACAACATAAACTGTGAAAAATAAAGTAGCTGTGTAGATGTCCATGAAGATTCTGTTACCCTAGGACACGGTGTCTCAAAAGTGCTTTTTCAAAAGACATCTTTGATTTTTCTTCAGAGATGATCCAAAAAGCTTCTTCAAGTCTGACTGAATGGTATGTGTGTGTGGGGGGGGTGAGGAGTGGGGGACGGAAGGATTTATATTCTTTTGTCGTCAGAGAGGACCATTAGTTTGAAAGAGGTCATCTATGTTAAAATTGAACAGCTCTCTTTCAACAAAGGGAGAAGAATATGACACCACCTACAGTATCTCCCGTTTACAACACAGTCCTTTCAGCAGTTCCAAGAAGATTCCACACCCATTTGCACTCTGATTCTGGTGACCCTGAGATAAATCCTCAAGTGACCTCAACAGCTCCCAGAGAATGCTAACAACCAGATGCCTGCAAAGGAATATAAATTCTTTCATTCTCCCTCCCCACCCCGCAATCATTCAGTCATAACTGAAGAAGATTCTTGGATGAAAAGTGAAATGTCTTCGTCAAGGAAAAAGCACCTTTGAGACATAGCTGTGCGGAGGGTTTTTTTTTGTGGTAGCAGCTGTCTCTCTGAAATCATCTCATCACCTTCACATAAAGCATTATCCTATATGTGATTCCCTTTTTGGATGAATGAGTGTGACCTATAGATTTTCAATTATAGTGCAATGAATTTCAGTAGCCAGCACTATACTTGGCCTCTCTCCTGTGCCTGATCACTTATTAGATGATAACGAGAGGTATGTACCATTAGGTTGGATGTTAAAAAGTTTCAGAATTAATTAAACTGAAAGCTGGTAATGAAAAAAAGAGTCCACTCTCAGATGTCTGAATGATTTAGAGGCATTTTTTTTTCAAATAAAAATAAAATTCAAATAAAAAAGAAAAGAGACAGCCTAACTAAATAATTAACTCTGCTCTGACTTCAACATAAGAAGGGTTGTTTTATAATCTTTCAGCAAACATGTCATTTTAGAAACCAGAAGGAAGGGTGCTGATTGGAACCGGAAGTGTGTGGCTTGTGGGGTGGAAAGGAATGTACTGACATTTTCATGCAGACACACTCTCACAGAGAGCTACACAGAGAGATACCCTGAGTATTTTATAATCCACAGTTCAAGTAATCGAGATGCCCACCAGAACAGAACAACTTCTCCTTTGCTGCACAACCTAAGAGTAACATCTCCAGTTAATAGATTGATTGGCTTTGAGCAAGAAACAGATGTTGCTCAAAGGAAAACATCTGTCCCACAGATAGCTTGGGTCATTTGGCAAGGAACAAGTGGACATGTTTCATCTGGATCAAGATACCTATTATATCATTGTCTGGTTGGAAGTCTTTATATTGCCTGGAAAGTACATTATATATATATTTCCCCTTACAGTTTGAATTACCAAGTAGTCTGTATTTACTTCACTTTTAAACCTCATATTAATACAATGCCTGTTCCTTGCTCATGTATCACAATTTGGCCTTATTATGGTTCATCGCACAACCAGCCAGATGTTCAGACTTGATTTGGCATTTTTATTATTAACATTTACGCACTACCCAACTCCCAGCAACTAAGGTAGTTTGCAAATTATTTAAAATATTAAAATAAACAAGAAATAATAACAAGGATAAGAAACAAGGGTAAAAATGGCAGAATAACAAATTGAGTGGGAAAAATAGGAAGCTTTAGTGATCCTCTCCAATGGCCTGAGTGAAGAGCCAGATCTTCAAGACCCTTCACAAAACACCAGCAAGGTGGGGGCCATTCAGCGCTCAGGGAGAATTTGTCAAGATGCTGCCTTGAAATGACATGTCTTGCTGTGCAATGCAAAGAAAAAGAGAGAAGGGGTCAGAGAGAGTTTCAACAGAGGTATAAAAAACAGAAGGATATAAGGTATGAAACAAAAACAATTTCTATAATAGAACACACTACCTGTTTAATACTGGTTAGATAAGCCTTTTCCCAACTTGATGGTCTCTAGATAACTTCTACACGTTTCCTTAAATCACAGACAATTTAGCTATGCTAGCTAGGAACTAAGAAAACTTAAATCCCTTATGAAAAGAAAAACATTAGAAAGGCTGTATTAGAATAATTTCCAATAGATCTAGAATCTAAAGGGTTTGCCTTTGCTTGTTTTTTCTTACCAATATAAGGCAATCAAATCAGTTTTTAGTGGCCCCTTTATATTTAAGCATTGGAAAAAATGTAATCAACTGAACTAGAGCTTTCTATATTTTGCTTATATATAAAGAAAAGTTTCCTGACAATAAGATCTGTTCAACGCTAGAATAGTCTATATTGGCTGTGGGTTCTCCATCTCGGGAAATTTTAAGAAGCTAAATGGTTACCTCTCAAGGATGATTTAATAGGTTTTCCTGCACATTGCAGGTTGGAAAAGATTATACTTATGATCCTTTCCAAATCCACAATTATTTAGTTCAATGATTCTGTACACAAATAGAACAAAGACATTCTATTATTTGATATCCAGAGGCCATTTAAAGAGTAACTGAACAAGTAAACAATTGTGGTATAGATTTTTAGAGCACATAGAAGCAACTCAGAAGACAATATATTTTTTTCTACCACTAGAGAAAAGGTGTGGGAGGATGTAGGTTGGGCACACCCTTGTCACCACTTGGGTGAGAAATCAGCACATTGGATTTCCGTCAAGTGTAGCATACAGGAGAATGTTCCTATGGGACATTGTTGCCATCCTGTGGTCATTTATGTCTACTTTTCTTTTCACTGTGGCATAGTGTGATTTTTGAGGTGCCTTATAATTGGCAATGAAGATACCAAAACGGTGGGCTTCTGCCTTTTATTGTCAACCATGAACAGCAAAGGAACAAGCAGTCAAGAAATATGCCATAGATTAGCACTTGGTGGAGTAGCCATGAAGGCCTTGGAAAATATATATTTTGATACTATGATGTCTCTATACCTACAAAAATGAGAATCATGCAAATATCCCTGTGAGACTTTATGAAAAAGATAGTTGGACTTTGAAGAAGCAGGCGGAGAAAGAATATTGTTACTTTTGAACTTTGGTATTTGGAAGATTCCTGAGAATATTAGGGACAGCCAAGTAAACATCATTTTGGAGTACATTTCTTTGCGTGAACCTTGTATCTGCATTGATGTTTGTCAAATATTTATTAAATCTGAAAGGGCAAAAGATTTGCTGATCTTAAATCCATTTCAGTAAGATATCCCACTTTTCAAAATGAGGGAGGAAATAAAGACCTGTCAGCTTGATATCTATACTGGGCAAAGTCCTTCAACAGATTATCATGCAGCAGGTTTGTGAACATTTAGTTAGGTAGGCTACAACGAACAAGAGGCCAACAAGGGTTTGCTGTAAACAAATTGAGCCACACTAACCTTAATCGTCTTCTTTGGTAGTAACTATTTTAGTAGATTAGCGGAATGCATTAGATAAGAAGGACCTGGACTTCTACAAAACTTTCAACAGATTCTCTAATGGCTCCACTCATTAATGAAAGGAAGAATGCCATATTAATTTATATGGAAGACTGCTGACACATCAAGGAGAGTAAACAGGAATGCACTTCCCCATCCTAAGAGAACCACAGGACATCAAAAACATGCCCAGTGTTATCTAAGTACTGTCTAGACTTGAAGAGGTCTATATAATGCACTTCCTCCAACGTCCTTCGAAGACACTCTTCAACTTTCTTCTCATCAATCTTCCCAAAAATTTTGGAGCATGGATGACATTTATCCATTTCTCCTGGATGGTTTGAAGGGGTGAATTACTGCCTCCTTCAGAACTGGCAGAACAACCCCTTCTGAGCTGCATTAACCTTACATGGATTTAACCACATGCCACTTCCACACATTCCTTCACCAACCAGGAGGTACATGATACTTAAAACACTGGTGACCAAACTTACAGCTTCAAGGATGTCCAGTTCTTCAAGACCAAACTCAAACTCTTCCCTGATAGATTACCTTAGATAATAAATTCCATACTACCAGTGTGTATAACTAGCGTCCAATTCAAAGCAGATCCTAGTAACTTGATCCAACAGATGCCAAGAGCATTCCTTATAGGAGCCTAGAAGGTGCTTTCCTTGCTCTTTTCATCATCCAGAAATAACTGGATCACCTTAACTATATTGTATATTCACCGTTCTTGTTGCCACTAGGTAAACCTTACACAGATTTGCTCCTTGTCTTCTACTAACAATGCTGTAGGCCAGTGGCCCCCAACCTTTTGGGCACCGGGACCTGTTCTGTGGAGAGGCTTTTCCGTGGACCGGAGAGGGTGTGGTTTCATATGCTGCCTGCATCCCAAAGATGGAGCTTCACTTGTTTTCACGGCCCGGTTTCTGATATGCCGCAGACTGGTGCTGGTCCATGGACTGGGCGTTGGGGACCCCTGCTCTACGCATCGCTTGTAATTTCATCTCCTGGAGTACTTTTGAAAAACCAGAGGGCTTCCTGGAATCCATGTACGGTCTGCATAGGCATAATCTGATCCAATGCCTATTTTCAGTAACTACTTCAGTCAAACTATTCACAAGGACTCTTGGACAACCCAATACCCTCTCGAAGCCAATGGGGACTATCAGGCATCTGGTTGGATCAATCTAATATGTTCTTGCTTGTAGTAAAGGAATCCCACACAAAACTTCACAATTAACATGAAATGACCTGTCCAATGCAAAAGAAAATTTCCAGATCATGCCACCACTGTTCTGAAACAAAATCCGTATCTGGAGTATGAGTCTTTGATAACCAGGGCAAAGTTCTTGGTGGCTACAACTCAGCTCCCAATCGGCTTCTGAATCCATGATGAAGGAGGGCAGATTGAAGTCTTCCAAGATCTGGAGAACTCCAATTCTAACCTAGCTATGACATCCAGCAGTTCACATAGCAGGAAACTTGGTACAGTATCAGCAAATCATCTAATTCTTAAAGCTCAACTTCAAGAAACCAATTTTACTTTTGGATATTTGAACACCATCCCTGAAAACCACAACTCTCAGAGATAACAATAGCCACTTCCAAATCCCAGGACTGCAACTGATGCTGCTCTCAAAATCAGATGGGGACATTTCCAATAGGAGCTCCCCTCTTGTCCAATCATAACTGCTATATTGAAAACTATATAACATAACATCTAAAATGGCCTACGGCAGGGCTGTTAAATTCCCAGCCCACGGGCCGGATGCATCACATGCTGGCCAAGGCCTCGTCCAGTTTAGCAAAGAGGGAAAAGGTCCCGATACGTCACGTGACACCACCGTGATGTCAGTTTGACACCCATGGCCTATGGCCAAGCATTCCTTCACAAGTTTATAATGTCTTTACTGCTCTCACGTTTCTTTTCTGTAAGATGAATACTTAGAGCTAGTGTTTATCTAAAGTAATCCAGTAATACCCTTATAGGACTCTAGCTTACACCTGCCATTTAATTACCAATATTTTGCAGTCAATTCAATTTTAAATGTTACCACTCCCATTTCTTTAAATAAAATTAATACAAATAAAGTTTTTACATGAAAAATATATAAAGAATGCTCAAAGGTTCAAAAGTAATCCCATTTTCCTCTCCATCTCCTAAAAATACTTTATATTATTGTTTTCATTAAGGTACAAATAGTGGTATATAGTAAAAAAGAAACTTGTTTTTCCTCAAAAACATCCCATCCTGTTTAAGTTATGTATTCTCACATTCCAGTTCAATCACAAATTCCATCATTTAAACCTCCAGAATAAAAATGTCCAGGGAACTGCACATCTAAGGAAATCTTCCACATTTAATATTGTAGCTATTTATTCAGAATCATACCATAAGAGAAATTCCATTTATATATGAGCACAATTAACATTTAATGTTAAATAATGGATTTAGAAATATATAGGAATGCCTGGGGAATATCTAGTAGGTAGTTGCAATTGCTGTCAATTACCTTTTCCATTTGATATTACTGGGTTACTGGTATCTGGTGAAATAAACATACAGAAACGAATCCTGTATTTTACATTTTCATCTCTAGTACGTAGACACGTGAATACTTCTTGTTTAGCCACAAGGCATAAATGCTGCTAGATTACTTTGAACATACGCTGCCAAGTATTAAGGTATCAGTCCCAAACCAAAACTGACACATGGCAATTCTTTTGTTTTACACCAATAGAAAAAATCTTGTCAAATTGAGCATTCTATCTTCATTTACAATATACTCTGTGAATTATTAAGTACTATTTTCATCGTCTTTCTCTCACACATAATATCTGGGGCTGAGTAGCCTTTTACTCCTTTGAAATGTACTTCTCCCTTTTGGTAATCCACCTCCTTACTACATTTCACTACATAAGGTTGCTATTAGACATTTACTGCATTTGAAGTAACATACGTTACTAGACCAGTGTTAAATCTTTAAAAAGTGCTATTTGCTGATCTACTGAATATCAAGCTTTACTGAAATTTCATAAAATCGCAACTCTGATCCTATGCCACCAGTGTGCCACTATTTTAAAACTTGCATTAACTATAATAAGTCAATTTCTTAAAATAGGAAAACCTTCCTCCAAGTTTTTGAAGAGGTCTGACAAAACACAATTATTTATAAGTGTGTGAAACAGTATTAGCCATATTTAGAGAAGACTATAAATTTCACTTACATCATTTTGTGGTTAAATTTGCAAAGATATATCTTTTCTGAATACTGTGATGTGAAAATATAAGGAGAAGAACACATTGAAGGAGCTTTCAGAGTAAACAGAACCATGATACATATTTTTTAATTAAGGATAGAAATTGTACAATTTTGGAAGTTTCAACTTAATGTTCGACTTAGAGAGATGCTTGGGCAGATTTTGACAATGCTTTCAGGTCCAAAAGGCATTTGACAATGTTTTCCTTCTCCTGTAATATAGAAAAGAAATTAACATTTTAGTTTAAAGAACCTACAGAAAACATTCAAGATCTGGAAGAGGTTAGTTCACTACAGCTTTATGATTCTACACAATTGACTTCTGTACAAATACAAATTACATGCTATTAAATGTACACAAACACTTAAAACACTTAGTCTTGCCTGAAATTAAGAATTTAAAATCAAGAATGAAGTTAAACTGCATTTGACCTTTCTAAAAAATCAGTACTAAAAGAAAAATCATCTACTGATCAAGATATAAAACTACACAAAAAATAAGAACATTCATGGTCCTTAAATAAAGTATTCAGGTCCATGAAGGAAAAATGTAATATAAAGAAACCCATTCCTAGAGAATCTAATTGATATCATTAAAAAAAATATTTTACTCTTTACCCAATCCTCTCAATCAAAAGTTCTGTTATCTTAGAATGTAGAGATTTATGAAGACTACCCTAGACCAATTTCCCTTTATTTAGAATAAAACTATTTTGTTAAAGCATGCTGTTGCTATATGAAGTAATATTTTCAGCATGGATTGATATTAAAAAAGATCAGACAATTTTATGAGGGAAAAGGGTGCCATGTCATATTTTCACAGTTTTTTTCCATTTTGAGCTAAGGAAAAAGACATAATTAATCATGCCTTATCACAATTACAATGGAAACTTATTTCCAAACACAGTGATTAATCTCATTTTTAAAAAAAAAGCTAAGATCAATACATCTCTCTACATTTGTATTAATGTTTGAAAAAACAGAAGTTATGGTTGATAACTATGCATTTAAAGTAAAATCTGTTTTGGGCCTCTAGAAAAACAATTGCACTCTATTAATTTTGTACAGAAAACGAAATATTAAAAAAACTTCCCACTCAAAATTCCAATGGAGTTCCACATACTTTTATATATGCTTAACCATGATTTGTTGAATAAATCATACTTGGCTGAGTCTATAAGCCATGTTTTGCCAAACTTGCAAAATAAAGAACAAAACAAAGCAGTTTTGCTTAAGAGACCCACACGACTCTTAGCTCCAATTGAGTGATTTAATAAATAAGTTAAAAAGTGATAGCTGTCATTCTAACAATGAATGACAGTGAAGTTCCTAATCACTACAGGGTGGAGATTGGTGAAGATTTTGAGGTACATTATTGGGGGCTCTCAGAAAAATAGCTAGGCATGTCACCACAACACACATATTATTAGAAAGGAAGCTTTTTCCCATGCTTCCTTTACTTTTAAAGAATGAGAATCTCAGTTTATGCTTGTCTTTATTCCCTTCCAAATAAAATACTGGGCTGTCATCCATTACTTTGTAATAATGATTCTGAAGAGCCCAGCTTCTATGGAGAATCCATTAAAGAAGTTTATACTTTGTTTTACAGCTTGCTATATTTAAAATAAAATTAAAGAACCAAGATTGAGAAAAGAGTCTGGCATTTAGTTGCTTTCCTGCCTGCCCATTATTTTCAAAATGGAAAGTTGATATAATTCTTACTTGTAAGAACACCACATGATACAGCAACTTTGAAAGTAAAATAGCACTTATCCATAGGCTAACATTTATAGCCCATGACAGCCATTTGTGACACTGCTCACAATTTACCCTTAAAATTTCAGCAGTTCCCACTGGTCCAAAAATATTGCTTATTCCTCAATAAGTATTAATGGGTAATATCTAAGAGTTGCTTTTCTTTATATGTCTTGTTTACTTCAAAAAAGATGTACAAAGAGACTCTATATGCTTTGAAATTAATTCAAAACTACACAAATTCAGAACTGTAGGATATTTTTAGAGCAGCCAAGCCACATTTTTTTAGATTTCTGTGTGGCCATGAATGCAGCAGTGTCTCTTTGCAGTCCGTAGAAGCTTGAAAAAAGACATGGTTGCCTTACCGGAGGGTTCCCCAACATGGTCAATACTAACTTCCAAAGGTAAATGTTGGATTATTATTATAGTATTACTATTAATTGAAGAAATATTTATTAAATTATTTTCATATGTATTTGGAAATCAATCTGAAACTTTATGAAGAGGTTGATGAGCTGATGAGTCTGCAAGTCCAGCATATATTCTGAAAACCTCTTCTAAAACCTTTTCAAAGAATATGCAACATTACAAATATGAAACTTATTACATGTATATACACCAGAGACTATGAAACAATACAGTACACGTGAACATAAATACATTTTGATTAAAATGGTTCATCAACAAAATACAGAAGAGTAAAATCAATAAAATGAAGCATTAATTTTTAGATCAAGAAGATGCATCTATCACCCCCAATTGGATAGATATATTTTTTCACTATAGAGTAAAGTAAGGGAAAGCTAGTGGCTTTTCCAGCAGTAAAGCCATCTGTAAGGGAATATTTGCTAAGTACCTGTTGGGCTGTAACACTCTGCCAAACGCTTTGTTCTACCCAGTTGATCATATGATCTCGTTCCATATGCCGCTTGAGCTGCTGTAATGCGACTTGATAGTCTAGCTTCTTCTTCACCGCCCTGGATACAGTGAGAAGCCTTTCTCTATAGTTGGCCTCCAGGATCATAGCAATATTGTTCTAGTCACAAGAAAACATGAGATTCCTTATTATTTGGATTACAATATTTACATGATATATTCGGTGTTCATAAATAAGCACAAAATGTAAATATGCATAAAAAGTCACAAATTCAACCAATCTGAAAACAATCCATATTCCAAAAGCAAGATATAAATAACAGGTTTAAGTTTGCTATTTTTTGCATATTTTTATGTCTGACACCTCCGTTCTTCAAGCAATATGCAATCCTTTTAGCATAAAGGTAATCCTTGACACATGACCACAATTGAGCCCACATTTTCTGTTACTAAAAGGGACAGTTGTCAAATGAATTTTGTCCCATTTTATGACCTTTCTTGCCACAGTTGTTATGTGAATCACTGCAGTTGTTAAGTTAGGAACATGGCTGTAAAGTGAATCTGGTTCCACCATTGACTTTGCTTATCAGAAGGTTGCAAAAAACAATCACAGGACCTCAGGCACTGCAACCATCATAAATACATGCCAGTTGCCAAGTGTCTGAATTTTTATCATGAAACCACGGGGATGTTGCAATGGTCATAAATGTGACAAACAGTCATAAATCACTATTTTCAATGTTGTCGTAACTTCAAATGGTCAGAAAAAAAAATTCTTGTAAGTCAAGAAACTGGATTTGGCATTTTTATCTACCTATTGAGTCCTTCCCAAGGACCTGTTAGGCAGACAATGATGTTTGATGGTGTTAAATATACTGTTGCAGGATGTAAGCTGTTCCGAGTAAAGCTTTGCAAATTGATTCTGTCAATTTGTAGTTGCCATGTCCGCCTTTGTTTTACTTTTTGACAATTGTTAATTCTGGAGTAGCAGGTGCCTGTCTGTCTGAATTCTAAAGTCTCAGAACACTTTAGCCTCTTCATTGTCTATTATTTTCTCTATTTTATGGTCCCACCAGTTGTTGGTTGCAGGCAAATGGTATTTCTTGCAAACCAGAATAACAAGAGTAACAGTTGGAAGTGTGTCTTATGTAGCAGGTGCCTGTCTGTTTGAATTCTAAAGTGCCAGAGCAATTTAAGTTCATTTTCTATTATTTTCTCTATTTTATGGTCCTACCAGTTCTTGCTTGCAGACAACTGATATTTCTTCCTGATCGTCCAATGCACCACTGTTGCTACTTTGTCGTGCAGTTGCTTGCAGTTAGTCTGTGTGATCTTCTTGCAGCAGTTAACCAGGTGTTGTTATCATCATCATCACTTCTTATTATTACTATTGGTTCATTACACAGTCAGCTAGATGTTCAGATTGGATTTGGCATTTTTGTCGATTTATCAAGTTCTTTCCAAAGATCTGGGATAGGTAGATGAGGATGTTTGATGATGTTATAGATATCGTCACAGGTTGTAAGCTATTCCAAGTAAAGCTGCCTTTTGCAATTGACTGATGGTAAACTTGTCAATGTTAATGGTGTTCAAATGGTGCTTCAGTTGTTATTATTATTAATTAAAATCATGGGGATAAAACAATGAGTATGTGGTTGAAACATAAATATGTTCATGCATACAGATGCAAAGGAATAAATAAAAATAAAAAAGCCTAGCTGATTAATTATTTATAATGAAAGTGATATTAGTGAAAAAAACAAGTAGTGATAGTCCATGTTTTGGTGAAGTCAAAGCAAACATAGAAAAGTACACAAAGAAAGGAACACAATGGAAAAGTAAGTGTGAAAGTAGGACAGCAAAACATATGAATCTTGTATGAAAAAGTATAAGATAATTACGTGCAGTTCAAAGAGCAGAGGGTACCTGGATGAACCATTCTGTACCAGTTGTACTTTTAAGTACTCTACCCATGTAGAGTACGTCAGAACAGTCCAGCTATAACATGACTAAGTTATGAATAAACTGAGTACTACTCTCATAAATCACAAGTATGATCATAAAAATGAAACCATGTATTCGTTATTATAATAGTTACCAGAGGGCTGTGTTCTAGAGTGAGGGGAGATAATTTGATAACATCCAGAAGTTTGGATTTTAATTCCTGTCAGCCCTATCTGGTTTGGACAAGAAAAGTGTTTGTGAGAGTTGTTTGTAAGAGATGTTTAGAACTGTCCCATTTCCTACTTTACCCGCTTGGCATCAAAGAGATAGTGGCGACCCTCAAGTCTCCATTGATCTTTCTTCTCCTCCTCAATTCCCTCCTGGCATCTATTTATAAAAGCACTTTTTAAGTCCTCATAAGAAGCAAGTTGATCCTAAAATGAAAGAAGTATAAGCCAGTTTAATCCTAAAACAAATAAAAATGTTCAGACTTTTGCTGCATGCAATT
>JANHFL010006327.1:143783-157199 GCA_032468155.1 Oxyrhabdium leporinum | reverse complement strand
TTGCTTTTTTTGGGGGGGGGGGAAATGACGTTACAGATAAACATTGACAAACACTAGCAATTTATTATCATAGGCTGCATTTAGATTGAATTCTTGTTTAACCGTTAACAAGCAGAATACAGGTGGTCACTACTCTCATTTGGTACCTTCTACCAGCAAGAATAGCCAAGCACATAAAGATGGTTACTTCTGTTTCATTTATATGATACATAGAACAGTGGTTTGTTAGAAGAAACTAGAATCATTAAGATCTATTTTCTCATTTTATGAGACAAACAGGGCAGACTTCCCAGTTCTATAATGTTGAATAATACAGTAGACAGTATTGCCTCTCCCATTAGTTAAACAGCAAACAAGAATACCAGTTGCTTATAATTAAACAGCTAATTTTATCAGTTTTCATTTATGTTTTCTCTACATGAACAGATAAATAATATCTCTGGGCCTATCAACCTGACTCTGATAATAACACTCCAATGGCATCTTTTAAAGCTGGACAATAGTTCTAGTAATCATACACACACGCACACGCACACACACACACACACAGAAGTAGAATATTTAGATACGTTAAATTCTGTAAGAAGTTTTATTTGGTAGTTTTATTACCACCTGACATTTCACATAACACGAGTATACATAGACTAAGAAAGAAATACAGTTAGTCCTTGGGTTAAAACCATTCATTTAGCGACTTTTTTAAGTTATGATGGTGCTGAGCACATGGTAGTTACAACTTGTCTTTGAAGTGTCACATGATTAAAATGTAGACGACCAGTCAGCATTTTCATCATAGCATCCCAGTCATCTTCTCCTGCCATGTGAGAAGCACCTTTGCTTCAATTTCAACACCCACCTATCTTCCTTCAATCTCTGCCCTTTTGGACACCTTGCACTCACTACCTACTACAACTGCCATTGTCACCCGTTAACTTTAACCATCTCCTTCCTCCCACTGCTTTGCAAGGATGCATCCCTGGACATGTGTAGCAAGATGAGAGAGTCTTGTCTGCCAATGGGCCAGTCACTTCTATTTCTCTCTCCACACACCTCTGCCCTTTCAGCCACCCTAGACTTTGCCACTCCTATTCCGAGCTAACCTTCTTTCCTTCTTTCTCCTCCTGCTTGTCTGGGATCTAGGCACTGAATGAGGATGCAGCCCAAGATATGCACTATAAGCTTGGAAGAGCAGCAGAATCTTATTTGCCAAAGAAAGCTTGCCAGATCCATCTGGGAATAGGCAAGGTGGCATTTGTGGGCATGGGATCCTCTTCATCAGCAGGACAGGCTGCACTGCTCCCTTGCTAAGCAAAACAGGAGATCCCTGGGCAAAGGTGGCAACTGTGCAGCAGGTCCTGTTCAGGGTGGCACTGGAGGAAGCAGAGGGTTGAGGGCTTCCCAGAGGCACAGAGCATGCTCTCCAGATCTTTTTGGAATTGTTCATAAAGCAGCCTATGAACTTCAATGAGGGATGGACATTAACCCAAAGAGGCTACCCACACACCCTCTGCTCACTCAGTCCAGCATTACTCTTGTAAAGACTCGTAAAGGATCAGCAGCTTCCAATGCATGCTGTAGAGTATATGCTGGAAGCTAGCATGTGGGTTTCAGCAAGGGGTAGAGGCGAGCCAGCATCAAAAGAGCCTACTCACTTCCTACTGTTCTACCACATCGAATAGTACCTCCCTCCTGTGCAGTCACCACCTTTGCCCGGAACCACCTCTGCCTCTCCTGCCCCATCCAGCCACAGAGTATGCTGTGCTTTGCTGGCCTTGATTCACTGTGCTCTTCACAATCTTAGGGCTTGTTCCTTGTGTTGCAAAATGGGGCCCCACATTTTAGTCTATCCCATTGGTCATCTGCCAGCTGTCCTGCTATCTCCCTAGCCAGTCTGGCAAGCTTCCTTTGACAGAGAAGTCTCTGATGCACTACCAGGGCTGTGTCCTCCCCAGCAGCTGGATTCCAGGACAGCACTGAGAGGAAAAGATAAAAGTCAGCTGGAACAGAGAAGGTGGCAGAAGAGTACAGGCAGTCAAAACAGGCAAGTAGGGAGAGGTGAAGCAGAGGAGCTTCAAGCAGAACAGGAGAAGAATGAAGTCCTTGGCTAACAACCACACAATTGTGGTCTAATGACTGCAATCTAGATTGCAAGGACTGCTATCACTAAACAGTGTAGCCATGTGATACTTTGCTTAACAACTGCTGTTCTTAGTGCTGAAAATTCCAGTTCTAATTAGGGCTGCAATCCAAGGACTATCTGCAAGATGATTCTGAATAACATAAAAATTAGGATTGTGTTACAATCCTATACATGTTTATCAGGAGGCAGCCTGGATGAAAATCATGGAATTAGTCTGAGTAAACACACGTATGATATTTTTGTCAAACTGCTTGCCCTACAAATCTGGGCCTTGCAGGGCTGTACAAACCTGGATAATTGATAAGCTTTGGGAGAATGTTAGTTTGGATCTGTCCCTGATGGATGTCATTTTTATTCTATTGTTTTTCTTTTTTGTTGCTATTAATGCATTGTATTTTCCTGCAAATCATTCACAACCAGCCAACAGCAACTACAAATCTCAGTAGAAAATAATTAAAATAGGAATTAGAAAGGTCAAAAGTTAAATTGGGAGCTATTTATTACAATAATAGTGCTTGCAAATACCCAAAAGTATTCTGTATTCTAAAGATCACGTTAAAATGCTTCACATTATGCAGAATATATTAAGTTATAATATTCCTGGGAATAAACCTGAAACAAAATAAGCTATTCAATGAAGTATAATACAACTGAAGCACTATACTTACATCCATTCTTTTGTCAAGAAAAGCTGCTACAGCAGGACCATACTTCTTAATTCCATAGATTAGTAAAGCCACAGTAATAACACCAGATGCTGTTTCGTGATTTATTACATAAATTTCCTTAGACAGGAAGTAGAGTGTCAGTCCAGTTGCAAGCATATATGGACCTAACAATAAGCAAAATGTAATATTATACAGAGGGAAGAAATACTCAATATAATGGAAAGGAACTAAAATTATCAAGAATATAGTACACATTATCTTTCCCCCATATGTAAACTACAAGAGACAAAAGCTATTGCTCGAGGCAGGTCACATAAGCCTGAAACAAGTAGTGCAAACCTCACTTTGTCATTTTTTCTTTCAAAACTTGATCAAGATATAGCAGTTAAGCAAGTTTAACATTCCTTTCAAAAATTAAAGTAATATTTCAGGGACTTTATCATTTCACTTTCTCTAAAAAGCTACTGGTTATATGAATGAATGTGGACTCCTGGTGACTGCCTGGGTAAGCCTCTATAGTTTTCTTGGCAAGATTTCAGAAGGGGTTTCCTATTGCCTGCTTCCTAGGACTGAGAGAGTATAAATAGTTCAAGGTTATTTACTGTGCTTTTGCCTAAGGTAGGTTTGGACTTTACAGACCCCCCATTTCTTAGCTTGATGCTAAATCACTACACCAAACTGCCTCTATAATCATAAGAGTGTCAATTTGTAATAGGGCTTTTCCACATGATAGAATGGCTCTGCTATATTAACCTTGAAATGAGTTGATAGATACACAGGCCAAACTACAAAAATATTTGTCAGTTTTTAAAGTAAAATTGCAGCACTGTTTCTCCCTCAGGATATCTAACCATCTCACCAAGTCAGACAGGGTGGGTCTGGCCCAGGTCCCATCCCTTAATTGTTGTAATATAGTGGGACCTAGAAACATATCTCCTCCATTCCTGCTCCTGTCCTGTGGAACACCATTCACTCAGAAACCCAGAAGGCCTTGGCATTTCTGCAAATATTAGGGTAGAACAAGGGTACAGCCCAGAAAGGTAGAATGCTGATATGTGGGAATGTGTCACCCCAGACGGTCAGTTTTTATTGTGGTTATCTGGCTATTTGCTAACAGTAAATACATGCATTTAAAAATTCATTGCACAAGCCTGCATTTGCCACAAATACATTTACATGCATAAAAATAAAATCATATTCATAGTATTTATCATTTTACTGCCAGTAATCTATATACATATACATACACACACACACAAATATATATATATATATGGCTGTGTGTGTGTGTTCCAGCATAACTCTGGAACGCCTGGGCTGCTGTATTTTATTAACCCTGTAAATAAAATTATTTTGATTTGACACTATAGATATAATTCATTTATTTTCCTGTCTAATACAGGATTGGGATAAATACCCGGGCAATAAATACCCGGGCAACGCCGGGTTATCAGCTAGTTAGTATAAAATATTCTTCCATTAATAACGACAGGCCCTCAATATTCCCTAATACATATATAAAATAGTATGAAAAATCAGAGATTGTGTACTAAATAAACACTAGGATAGTTTTAAAGGTATACCTGTGACTCCTGTTTTAGGATACAAAAACTGGAAAAATTCTTCAGGGATTACTCCATGGCGAACTTTTCCTCCTTTTTCTGGAGGTGATGGCACCGGAGCCAAGTGTTGCTGACTTTTGTGAAGTGATCTTGATGCATGAATTATGCTGTAATTTAAAAAAAAGTCATTTAATAACTTTGCTTAATAAATCCAACTATTTTAATTCATATTATTTTCTTGACAATATTCAAAATAACATCTGTTAGTGAAAGAAAATCTGGGTTCCTAATCTGCATAGCACATAATATGCCATTCATTATTTGCTGGCCATGTTTTGCCATGGGAGAAGCCAGCATATTTCTCAAACATTTGTAAGTACATTGTACCTTGCCAAGTTATGCAAATATAAACATAACTTCTCAAATTCTTCACCTCCCAACTGAACTTTTACAAAGGAAATACAACACTGGCTTCATAATTTTACTAAAAATAATCATGCAATAATTTTCAAGGGATATAAATGCAAATAAAAAACCATTGCATATTGAATACTATGAATACACATATGATCTTAATGAGAAATACAAATGTTTTAGTCAATTCATTATCACTATTCAAAATTATGTCTCCACAAGAAAATTTATTACAAAGACCATCTTTCCTATAGCTAATGGAGAGCAGACTTGAATAAATGTATCCTCCTTCAAAGTAATTTTTTCAAAGCTGGATTACTTGTAGCCAGAGCAAGTCAGTTACATTTTTCAATTCCACCCAACTACCGAAAAAAGTTTTTTTTTCTGTTTCCTATATTTTGTGATAATAATTCCGCATCAATGTATGAACCACAGTAAAGATGGTCATTGAACCACAGTAAAGATGGTCAAGAGCCGCTGACCGACTTCAGGATTCATTGCAATTTCCTTAATTTCATCTAAGGCTTTCAATCAAATGACGATGATATTTATATAGCGTGTGTCTGTAGAGATTCTCTGTCATCCAGGTCACGGTTGTCCCAAAGGTGCTTTTTTTTAGGAGGCAACTGGGCTTCCTTGTTTTCTCTTTGAGGGCGTCCTCGCTTTTCATCCAAGAAGCTTCTTCAGCTCCGACAGGATAGGAATCCTCCCAGTCCCCATTATCCTGTCGGAGCTGAAGAAGCTTCTTGCATGAGAAGCGAGACGTCCTCAAAGAGAAAACAAGGAAGCCCAGTTGCCTCCTAAAAAAAGCACCTTTCGAGACAAATGGCGTCTGGTTCACTTGAGGCAGGAACAAACCGGTATTCTTAACAGAGAAGACTCAGATGCCATCAGTCTCATTCCCTTTCCCACTGACCCAGCTATACTCACCCCGAGGACAGGGAGGGTAGAGCCACCGAGCTCTTCAGGCCGGCCGGGGCTGCAGAGAGCAAAAAAAAAAAAAAAAGCAGATCAGATCACAGTGCAAACCCTCACCTCCCGGCTTCGCGCCCCCTGGGCCACCCCTCCCTCATTCACTCACCCAGGGCACGCAACGCCAACCGAGAGAGCATCGCGCCTTGCCCAGCACTGCCCGACGTCCCTATGACCCCCTCCCCCGGTCACAGCACTAAAATGGCCGCCCCGGTCACCAGAGTCTCGCGAGAAAACCGGAATCGCTCTGTGACCTCTTAGCGCCGCCTTCGACTCAGGGTCTATCACCATAGAGCTAGGCCAAGGCAACCGAGAGTAGTTAAAAAAACTGGGGGGGGGGGGGAGATACCCGCAGAGCTTAAAAAGAGTTCGACAGGGACATTTATTGGCTAATGCAGGATTGTTATTCGCTGATGCCGAAATATGCTCTTTTTCAAGCTTGAGTTTGTTGGAAAATCTGATAAGACCATTTGACCATTTTAAACAATTGGAAAACTGACAGTGGTTCATATAACCCCGCAACTTAAATATACGATTGTTCTCATTTTTCCAGGCTGTGGCTGAGATCAGTTCAAGGCAAGCCAATACCATTTTTATTTTATTTTTTATAGAACATGTCTATGTCATCTTTCACCTCTAAAATGAACCTCCAAAGTTGTTACAATCAAAGCCAAAATAAATGAGCAAGTATGTATTTCCTGCACTGAGAAAACCTAAATTGCTTCCATCATGTCTTGATTCTTCAGTTAAAGTCTTCTATTTCAGTGTTTCTCAACCTCAGCAACTAAAGTTGAGTGACTTTTAACTCTCACAATTCCCTAGCCAGCATGGGGTATTTAAGTGAGAAATTTTGGGAGTCGGTCCACACAGCTTAAGTTACTGAGGTTGAGAAACATTGCTCTATTTGGTTCCTATTCTACTCTACCGGTTCATATTCTGTTCTATAGAGTTTGATTCTGTGGTCTAGAAAAATACCGCAAGAAAATTTTACTGTCTTGAATCCTTCCTGGAAGGGAATCATGGAAGTTCTCGCGAGATTCTGGCTGAGGAATTCTGGGAGTTGAAGTCCATACAGTTTAAGTTGCTAGGATTGAAAAACACTTGGTTCCAGCCAGCTCTATAGAATTCGATTATATGGCCTAGGAAAATATCGCGAGAGATGCATGCACAGGCTTGAATTCCGCCTTGAGGGTATTTTGGAAGTTCTCGCGAGATAAGGGAGAGTACTATCGGGGCGGTACGAGTGTCTGTTTTGGAACACGTGGGCTTGCTGGGAGTTTTGTTGGACCGCATTTCATTGCTGCACCTATGGAAGAAGCCAAGGCGAGTCCCGGCCATGCAGTGGAGGCAGAAGCCGGTCCCGAATGGAATATTCCGCCCAACGCTCCCGCCTGCATGGAGCGCCACCTGGACGGGGCCCATTACCGAACAGGTACCCCATGAGTGTTTACCCAGTTGGTGTCCCCAGGCGCCCTTTGTTACAACTCATCACCGTCGCTGCCTGGGAATAATGGCAGGTGTAGCCCCGAACGTCTGAAAAGTGACAAGCTGCGGAAGCCTGTAGCCTGCATTTCAGGGATTTTGCAATCTTTTACGGGGTTCTCGTGGCTTGGGATCCGAGATGTCGTGTGTCTTGTCCACATTATCTTTCTCGTGAACTCTGCTCTCAGATGGCGCCTCTCTTAAATTGGCTATTTCTGCCAAGTGAACCGAATTTCGTGCTGTTATATTTTATGTAGTATTCATTATATGCTATTTAAATCTGTTTTCTTTGATGTGTTTAGCATTTCTATTGTTTGGCTTTTTTTAAAAAACCTAACAACAATTATCCTACGATGTTCTGAATCATTACAGAGTATAAAACTCTTGCCGCACTTCAAAGTCCAACTATCCTTGCCTACAGTTCCCATCCTTCATAACAAGTGATAGTTGTAGAACAGTGGTAGTTGTAGAAATCCTAGTCTCATGTAGGCAAAGATCCTCTAGTCTACATCAGTCTATCTCAAAGTGTGATCTCAACATTTAAAAATGTCTGTTTCAATTTTGAATATAGAAAATATGAATAGATATCACCTGGCTATATGGAAGTTCTTTGAGGTCTTCAATCACTTTTAAGAATGTAAACTGCTAGTAGCAACCACTGTGCTTTGGTCTGTTTCAGTAGTTGTGTATTAAAGTATTCCTGTATAGTGCAAAATTCGTAAACCTGGACACCACCTGGACACCACTGGGGAAAGACAGCTTTTTTCCATATGTGAAGGTTCACACCCCCATATGTGAGTGTTGATTGAAGGGCACCTCTTATGCTCAGGAGGCATTTTTATCATTATTAAAAGATGGATACATTGTTGTCATTAAAAAATAAGATTCAAACCTTACCTAAGTTAAAGAATCCTCTGGTCTTTCTTTAGTTATAAAAAAATCTTAAGTAACAGTTTGAGTCTAAATTTTCACCTTGGCAAACGGCTAGATCATCTTTGAATGAACCCACTTCTATTACTCAAATATTTTGAGTGTCATCATGAAATATACTTTTGTCCTCAGCATTCTACTAGCTGCTTCATATTTTTATACTTTACACATAACTCATTATACCCTTTTTGGTAAATTGAGAGTATATGCAAAAAAATCTTCTACTTCCCTCTCTCACTTTCAATAGAATCCAAAACTGGACTAAGAATTTAAGAACATCATTCAAGATAAAACTGTACTTTTTTATTGGAACAGTTCTCTGCTGAAAAACAAAGGTCCTGGGTAAAATGCAAAACTCAAGTCTTTATATGCTTCATTCATTATACATTAAAATATTTATTGCACTAATCTCTGTTTCAATTTTGCTTTTCAGATGGCGCTCTGCTTCTGGGAGCATCCAGTTTAAGTGGACGTTGCTGGGTTGGTTCTATTTGGGTATTCAAAGATACATCAAGAGCTCCTAATGAAGGCTTTTGCTCTGCGGGTGTTCAAACTGAAGCAGGAATAGCAGATCTGAAGTGGGTAGCAGACAAAGGAATCTTGGTAGCATCAGATTCAGGTGAGTGTCAAAAGATATTTGTCTCCTAAAACTTGTTAGCATTTAAAGATAGTGTCAAAGATAGAATGAAATTTCCTAGAATATGTTGATTCAAGAATGTTGAAAACTACTTCCCATATTGGAAGAATCACTTCCAGAAAATAGCAGAATGATCCTATAGATAATCAGAATATTCTGGAGGAACTGGACAATGGAGTTTGGATACAAAATGCAAGCTTCGGATTTTACTTTATTTCTTTCTTAAAGCCAGTGACAAATTAAAAGTGTCTGCTGCTTTCTGCCTTTTCTGTTCCATATGTGTGATTTAGCCAAACAGTCAATGATGTAAAAATTATTGAAGGTTCTTGTGAGTGCTTGAGCAATTTCTTGTTTTGTAATGAAGATGCATTTTATTGTAGTTTAGGATATCCCACATTTCAGTGAAATTTGATGGAACAAATCAAAATACCACATATCACAGCTGAGCAACTTGGTTACTATTTAATTTTGACACACTGCTCAGTACTGAAATCTTTCAGGGGATTATTTTGAATATTTGAGTTGAATATTTTTCTAAATGCAGACATTAGAAACAATGAACATAGCAAACTTAAATATAATTAAAAATAACTATTAAAAATCAACTTTTAAAGCCTGACAGAAACACTTGTTTTAATGGGTTTTTTAAAAGTTAATGGAAATATTAGGCCTATCTCTGTAGGAAATGTGGTCCAAAGAGCTGAGACTGTAAAAGAGAAGGCTTGGTTCCAAATCAGACAAATTCTTAGCAACTTTAGCCACACTAAGGTAGACAATCTGTAAAAGCATGGATGTTCATGTGAAATGAGGTGTTCTGTCAGATAGCCTGGATCCTTGTAGCCTGGAGCCTTGTAGGACCTTAAAATTGTCAGCTGGAGTGCTTTAAGCTTTAAGTAATATGGCCTCTTTACATTCTTACCAGGACAAGCCTAGCTGCCAAATTATATGCAAACTGAAGTTTTTGGACTAAGACAATCAAGTAATGCAAGCTGCAATGTGTGAATTTGACTTTCTTCTCCCCTGTTCCTCAGGTGCTCTGGAATTTTGGGAGCTGGATGAGAATGAGACTCTGATAGTGAACAAATTCTGTAAATATGAACATGATGACATTGTGACAACTGTGAGTGTTGTTTCCAACAACACACAGGCCATCAGTGGCAGCAAAGATTTCAGGTGACTCTTGTGATGTTGTTTTTCTGCTTTATATAAAAAACATCTATTTTTTCCCCATAAACCTAATCTGATTTTTATGTCTAGTGTGAAGATCTGGGATATCCCTCAGCAAACAGTACTCAGCACGTATAGAGGTAAGAGCCAAGCTTGCCAAATATTTCCTTACTCAATTATTTCATCCTGCCTTTCTTCCAAAGTAAATTGCAAGTGATTCATCTTTGTCCCAGTGTATCCTCATATGGGAGGTTTGAGGACAGTTATCTCAATCTGATCTAATAAACTTCATGAATGAGCAGAGATGAATCAAAATGTCTTCCTTCAACATACTGGTATCCAGTTACTTTCTTTTCTCTGTTTATAATCAGTGTATTTGGGTTTTGTCATAATATGTACTCAGTATGACTGGCAACTTTGACAGAAGATTGGTGTGCTTTCAGACACCCAGTAGTTTTTGAAAATCATTTTTTGTTGTGATAGGTTTACTGCTTTTCAAGTGGTTTTATCAATCCAATTTTTTTTAGCTGAAATCTCAGCGGGAAGACTATGCCATCCATACTGGACTGATTTGCTCCATTTTACAGGGAGTTTGGAAGGAGTAGCCATGTAGCTGCTGCTTTTCTTTTTTCTGAGCCATGTTTCGAGTTCTGTCCAGCATGGATATAATAGGAAATTATATGACATTTTTGAATCGCCCAGGTATTTAAAATTTACTGCAAAACAACATGATGTGAAAAAAAACCCCAGGATATTAAAATCAGAAAGAGGCACCCCAATTTCAGTTTTGAACAAGGGTTGTTACTACCTAGCAGCTACATGAGATGAGTCAATATTCTCAGCCATAATTGTAATTTAAGAGATGATCCAGGAGATTTTTTTTTGCCTCTTAATTTTTAAGTTAATCGGGGTGGTTCAAATTGACTAAAAGTAGTCTCATGCCCACAGGATAGATTTCAGGCAGTTTAAATTAAAAATATCGAGGGGAATTCTTGGATTATTGAAATGCATTCATCTTAGGCTTTTGGCTTCAAAACATTGCTTTTTACTCCAAGATATTAAGATTGTTATCTGAATAGAATTCGGCTGATTATAATTTTACAATTGTACTTGCTCTAAGTGGTCCAAATCAACAAAGCCACCAAACATTTGACCATGAAATAATAAATCATATTTCATTATAAAGTAATCCCCCCCCAACTTTGTGTTTTACTACTCTCTTTGCACAAGTCTGTTATCCAGCTTTAACTTACTTATTTGTCTGCTTTTTGAGATTATTTGAAAAGTTATTTAAGAAGAAAAATTGTACTAATCAGGAAAAGGCATACATAAAACACTGTGTGTCTCATTCTATGCAGATTAATATATCTACTTTGCCCTGTTTCCATATTTATTGGCAAAAATGTATTTTGTATAATTGCATAGATGTTTAAAGCTTTAAAGAACAAACTTAAAATTGAATAGGCTGAATTCAGTGTTTTAGGAAACGTGGATCTAAATGTATTTTCTCATCTCTAGGATATATGGTTCAAGTTGGTTTTGTGTCTGAATTGGAAGTATTCTCATTCCTTAAATAATCCTGTTTATGGCTATTCATTCCCACTATGTATGTATTTATTATATGCATACACACACATTCACAAATACATTCATTCCATTGTGGATTAATACATTTAAAGAATAGGTTGGGCTGAGTAATGGTTATCTGTAGAACTTCATAATTAATGGAGCTTGAACTTTTGTTTGTAACACACACATATACATATAGTGTTATTATTTCCTCCTTCTAAGCAGCACTAATGCTTCTCAATTACATCTGTGTAGAAAGATTTTTCTCGTGTGAATCCAGTGATGTTTTCTGGAGTATCTTTGATTTAAATCTTAAGCAAATCTGTATTAATGGGATATATGATACTTTTTGTTTTGATTTGACTAGCTCATTCTGGTCAAGTGGCCTGTGTGGCCTCCTGCCCTGGAAAGGATACAGTATTCCTGTCCTGTGCTGAGGTAAAGTCCACTTTTTTATTTCTGAATTACCTTAAATATAGGTTCAGACTTAACCTCTGTATTCTCAAGGCAAAAGTGAATGGAATCTTAGAAATCATCAAAGGAATGAAAGGATAATAGTACTGTATTACAAAGAAATGGGGAAATGTGGCAAAACTGGAATGCTGCAGTGTATATTTTGCTTGGCAAATTCACTTTTAATTCTGTTTTATTAATTTTGCACTCCTTTAGGACAGCAGGGTTTTACTCTGGGATACCAGATCTCCAAAGCCAGCATCTCGAATTGGTATGTCTCGTGCTTGATAGTTTTGTTTAAATGTTTCTGCTTTAAGTAGAAAAAATATTGGTTCTTTCCCCTCCGACATAATCTTTGAGTGGGCTATTCAATTGGAAGATCCTAAGAATATAATTTTTTAGATACTCACACTCTCATATACTCCTGTGCACCCACTTCTTGGTGGAGGTAGATAGAGTATTTCATCCATTGCCATCAGAAGAAAGCCTAAAGAAACATCAGTATTTTTTTTAGACAGTTGGAGGTGGCAAAAAGTTGGAAAAGTTTTAAGTCTTTGATTCCAAGGCTCTTTATGCCCAGTCTGCATTATGGTCTTTTTGGCAGGGAATGGATACATGTAAGATTTTGCCTGTCTAGGGTCAGACCACTCTTCAGTGATAAATCTCAGGGAAGCAGCCCAAGGAATCAAGTGACTGCAGCCTGTAACTTTCAAATATCAGTGAACTATAGTTTCCAGCAGGAGCTGTTAGAGATCTTTAGAATAAAAGTTAGAGAGAAATGTGCTTGTTACCCATGGAACAAATTTTTTTAACCATACTTTCTTAATATTGGTTGAATCACTGTCCTGTGCAAAAATTATCACAAAATACAGTTCATGGTAGGAATGCTTTAAGAGTTTGCTTAATTCTTTCATGCATGGAGTCTATTCTCTAGTTTTCAATCCAGTCATTAGAGCACTTTTATAGATTGACAGAATGGATATTAATGATCACTCAGTTGCGGTTTGTAAACTCACTTCAAGTCCAAGTTTGGGACATTCAAACTTGGCTTTAATTGTTGGTTGTGGAATGGCAAAAATATAACATTATTATAAGTCAGTAAAATAAGAAGAATGGATTTGAGCTGGGATTGGGTAAGGGGCTCGCTGCATGATATAGTCAGATGGAGTATATTAATCTGCCCAAGACTAGTGGTTTACCAGTATGCCTAAAAGCCAACTCACACCCCAGTGCTTAACATAGTTATTTGCAGCAGATGGTGCCATTTGAATCATGTAATTCAAGAAGGAAATCCAGTTATGAATTGTAAAAGCTTTATGTTAAATTGTCTTTACTGTAGAAATGCATGCAGGATCCAGAATCTAATAATAAGCTAGTAATCTAATGAAGTGCTCAAGTTACTTCTGGACAGCAGCTTTAAGT
>JANHFL010006327.1:124644-141438 GCA_032468155.1 Oxyrhabdium leporinum | reverse complement strand
TATATATTGATATTGATATTGATATTGATATTGATATTGATATTGTAAATTTTTTTCACTTCAGGCAATCTCTTTTATACCTTTCCTTTTGGATGACATTGTTTGCTCACATGCATTGATCTGATAATTATTTCTGTTTCTTTCCCAGTTTCAACATACAAGATTATAAGGTTTTCTTTGCTATGACCTGTTTTATTTATATGTCACTACTAAGCTCTCATATTTGTTTGTGATATTTAAACAAAAACTAGAAAAAATATTGTATGTGTTAATAGAAGCTTTTTCTTCCTCTAGTTCACCTCTGCTGGCTTCTATCAGTGAAGATTGTTCTGTCGTTGTTCTTGACTCCAGTTTTTCAGAAGTGTGAGTTACAAAAGAGTTCAATCCATTTCGCTCTTGCAATTCTCTCAGTTCCTGTGCCATATAATCATTTAGGCTCTCAGTGATTTGATTGCTATCTTGGTTAAAAGTTATACATATTTATATAAAAATAATTGTGCAGTGTAGTTTATATTGAAATTGCCACTTTTTAACTTGGTAAATCCTGTGGCCAGAGGCAAATCACCTGAGCCTCATAATTGGTCTTCCGGGTTAATGGATCCATGCAAGAGTAGAAAAGTTTATCCAGAGTTTATTTATCCAGACTCATCCTTGCACATTGAAAGCCTCTTGCATGTAGGATAATACAGTAAAATGAAGAATTCCATTGAGTGTGTATTTTCCTCAGTAGGAGATTGGAGGCTGCATTGCAGGGATGTAGTACGTCTGTAGACTCTTTTCAGATTAGCTACCACCTTTGCTCTAGACATGAAGAGAAAATTAGAAACTGTTGCTTACATTGTGCTTCAGAAATGTTTGAGGATTCCTTTCTCTGGAATCATATTTAAAATAATTATAGCTCACCCAGTATCCATCAGAATGTTCAGATGGTGGAACACCAACATTATGTTTAAGTGTTTCACCATCTGAAAATCCCAATAGATAATGTGTGGGCTATAAACATTCTAAATAAATCAAGAGAGTATTCCTTTAGCTTTCACTAATAAGTCTTTATGTAAAATTGAGAAAGTAAATGCAGACTGAAAGCTGGATTGATGTCTCTCTAGTGGCTGAATATTTTGGGGGAAATGGATGGGACTTTAGTGAGGAGGAGCCTTGCTTCCCTCCAGAAGCCTTTTCATTGGTTTGTCTCTCCTGCATATGAGGCAAATAATAATGTCCTACCTTTTGCTACATGGAGAATGGCCCTTTGAGAACAGAGCAAAGCAGTTTTTGCTTATTTTTGAAGCAGCATGGTTTATGTTTACAGATAAGCCCATGTGGAATGCTTACAAACATTAGTTCTTCCTCATTTTAGCAATTCACATCTTCTTCTATAAATTTGCAAGTAGTCTGGTATTAATAATTATTTCTTTATGAACTCACCTTTGGATTTCTAAACTAACAGCAGAAATGTTTCCTATCTTTCCCAGTTTTAGGAATCGGTCTCATCGAGATTTTGTAACAGGCTTATCGTGGTCTCCCTTGAATAAAAACTCATTGACAACAGTTGGATGGGATCATCAAGTTCTACATCACACAATCCCAGTGCAGAATAACCACCGTTCTGGGAAAAACAATATTATCACTGCATAGTTTGTACTTCCTGGGTCCTTTCCTCTGGAATGGCTCCTTTTGTGTGAAAAAATAATGGGGCTAAATAGTGTTCCATGCAGCAAAAAATGGTCCTATAACAATTTCAAGTTAGATGAACAGAAGATGCCTTCCAGCTGCTTATTACAGCCAGTCAAATTCTGCAAGAAATTGAAGTTTTATAGTGGTTTGGACAATAATACAAAAGAATTGGTTTTGTTTAAGTATTGTTGGCAATACATTATACAACCTCGAAAATGTTGCAGATGCATATTTTTCTTTGTATGTTTTTTACTGTGGAATAAATCTTACAGGCCTTTCTGGACTTGCCTGCCAGATTTTGGCCGAATTTATAATTTAATATACTCAGTTCACATTTCATATGCATCAGTTTAGTTGTGAGGCTGAATGCTTCCATTTGGCATATTCTAGTTGGGGAATCTTCTAGTGTGAAGCAAAAAAATCTTTCTCCAATTTCCTGACACAGAATTTCTTATACGTTCAACTGTGTAGTAATAAAATCCAATAGTTTTCTTGGATTTCTGTTTCTTGAACAGCAACTCTTTACATGGTTCTCTAGCATACATTGCAGACAAAACCTCACTTGTAACAATAGCAAGATGCATGTAAAAAAAAATTTTGTCTTAACTTTAGGATGTGCTATTTAAAAAAGCCAGAGACAATAGTTGGAAAAAATATTTTTAAAAGAATACTGCATAGCATATGTTGTTGGACCTGACCCAGCCTTCTAAGTTTCCTTTTTAAAGTCCACATTTTTCCCTAAAGAGGCCACTTCAGAAAGCCACTTTATTTAGAACTTCCATAGTTTTGTTTTCAGCATATTTCACTCTACTTCCCCCCACCCAATCTTTGATAAATAATATAACAAAAATGGTATTATTGTAAGTTCTATCAATCTTAAAGTGCAGTTTGTCTTTAAGTTGTCTTACAATCCTCATTAGAAAAGCCTTCCTCAACAGGTTTTCTCAAAACACATTGGGATTGCTCTTCCCATAGTTCTAGGATATGCTGGATAAGATGTATGGGAATTTCAGGGCATTGGCTAGGGAAAACTGTCCTAGACACTGTTCTGCAGATTCCCTTGCTTTGCTACTTGGCAAGAAGACTTTGGATATGTTTACATTATAACTTCTCCTATTTTGGTTCAACATTTAGAAATGCATGGATGGATGAGGGATACACTTTGAGTCTGATTGCTTTAATTTAGATTATATAACAGATCCAAATAGATGTGCATATGAATGGAAAAGGGAATTGGCTATTCTGAAGTTATCGAACATTCCAGGATTCCTTGAGTATAAATCAAGGCTGAAATCTTGCAAACTCCTGTGTTCAGTATGAGCTTCCACATTTTTGGGAAAGACATAGAAATAGGCAACTTTGGTGTAAAATGTGTTAGTTATTGGGGTTGTCCACCATTGATTTTTAAATGCATGCTTTTATAAATGTTATATTTTATTTACTATACTCAAGCCTAAATTTCATAATGGAATAAAAATTATAGGCATATTGATGTGGCACATCATGGTTTTGTAATGAGATGCTAGGAGAACTTCTGGAGAAGGTAGAGAAACATAGTTATTTGATGTTCTTAACTATTGAGTACTGTCCCAATGATTTGTGAAATCTGAAATGCATAACAACCATACTCAAATGGAAGGCAATTTTTAAAATAAACTTCATTTTTAAATTTGTGACTTGTTTGGTTTGTTTGAGTTTTGTCTGTTTTATGTTT
Source organism: Oxyrhabdium leporinum (assembly GCA_032468155.1). Taxonomy (NCBI): domain Eukaryota; kingdom Metazoa; phylum Chordata; class Lepidosauria; order Squamata; family Cyclocoridae; genus Oxyrhabdium; species Oxyrhabdium leporinum. The sequence goes on along the minus strand of JANHFL010006327.1, from coordinate 138,050 downwards.
GCAGGTTTTAATAAAATTGGAGACTACAAGCAGTCCTGAACTTACAACCACAATTGAGCCCAAAATTTGTTGCTAAGTGAGAAATTTAAGTGAGTTTTGCCTCATTTTACGACTTTTCTTGTCATATTTCTAATGTGATTAATGAATCACTTTTGTTGTTAAATTAGTAACACGGTTGTTAAGTGAATCTGGTTTTCCCCATTGATGTTGCTTGTCAGAAGCTCGCAAAAAGGGATCACATGACCCCAGGACACTGTAACTGTCAAATACTGTATGAGTCACTTGTCAAACATCCAAATGCAAGTCACGTGACCATGGGGATCCTGTAAGTTCATAAGTGTGAAAAATGGTCATAAGTCACTTTTTCCAGTGCCATTGTAACTTCAAACGATCATTAAGTGAACTGTTGTAACTCAAGGACTACCTATATTTAAAATTGCATTGATAAAATGTTGTCACTTAACCACAATCCATAGTTAAAACTGATGTAAATTTGCATTGCAAATGATAAAGATCCAAATACTATTTTATTCCCATGAAATGGAAAATCAAACAACAAAACACCAAAAGTGTTTGGTGAGGTGGTATTCGTTCTGCTACATAAATATGGCCTGCCTGCTTAGTCAATAACTGAAGCTTTTCTCCACTACTAACACTGGATATTTCCACTGTTGTACCACAAGGAGGCAGATTGTTATTATTTAGCTTTGCTGAATATAGTACTTTTGCACTATTTATGAGGGATATTCATTCTTTATTTCAAAGAGGAACTATGGACCTTGTGCAGCAAGAGGATATCTGCAGCTAAGTAAAGTAACTATCTTTTTCAGACTCCCACCTGAACCTGGGAAAAGATCTTAAGGTCATTATTCCATAACATGCATCCTAGTATAATAGAGAATAGGTGAAGGTATTTTGGTGAAGGTACATCTCTTCAGGTATTTTGTTGATTCTTCGAGAAATGGAAAATGTTTATATGTTTAAACACATACAATATTTTAATTTTTAAAAAATATTTCATTCTGGCCAATATTATGCAGAGTGAAATATTATTTTCCATGGTTTTGGAGATCATATTGATACAGGCTAAAATCATATGTACAGTTCATGAAGCATATCACAAATTGACTCCTGTTCAATTGCAATTAAAAATTCTTGTGCCGATATAATTTACAAGCAAGAAATTTGTCATCTTGTTTGCCTAATAAGATAATTTCTGTTTTTTCTCAACTCATAGGAAACTTTTTACTTCTCTTGAGGTTTAATTCCCATTTCCCATTAACCTCTTGGTATAGAATCCTACTTACGTTCTGCTCCAGAAATCTGTTTTTCGTGAAGTTCAAAGTATTCAAGTGGCCTCACCTCAAAGTCAAAATCAATATTTCCAAAATTACATGTTCACTTTCCCCTAAGTATATGCTGCTTTCGTGTTGTTAGCTAAGCTTCTTGTATTAATACCTCACCAAGGATAGCTAACTTCTTGTAGTTTCTTGTATTTCTTGTATCTAGAGGGTAAAGGGTCTTCTAGATAAAGTCAATATGACAAGTGAGGTATTTCCAGGACTATACTTGGCAGGAATTTGTCATTCAATAAATATCTATGTAATTAAGATCTCCATCACCACAGCTTGATTTGAATGATCCATAAATCCACTGTGCCTGGATTAACACAGGTGGTAAACTAAACCCTGGCAAACTACAATTCAATGAGCCAGTCTTCTCTCAACTTCCCTATTCACAGAAACAGTTCTATGTCATGGAGACAATTCCCATATATATTACAATAAGGATTGTTTAACTGTTTGGTTGTTGAATAAATGAAACATGTTTGTGTTTATATCATGCATTAATCATGATCCATAAACCACAGTGGTTGAATTGTGCTCACATCAAACAAACCAAATTATATTTTAGTGCAATGTGTGAACTTGGCATGGCTACAGGTCAAGAGATTTGGATTTATCCTTGTATTTGATAAATTCCAGCAATCTACAATAGTTGCCTCCAGAATCCCCTATCAACAAGAAACTTGGGTGTGAGAAATTCTGTGAACAAAACTCTTACATTTGTTCTGAAGGCATGCAGATAGTATATTTAGGATCGAAGAAGAAGAAAAATCCAGAGCACTTCTGCAATTTTATATGAGTTGCTGTAGTTTCCAAGAACCAAAAAAGGAAAGACATAAAATATATTTAGGACTTCAAATCCAACAGCTTGCACAGTCAAGGTTAGGAAATTGTGGGGACCAGAGTCCAAAAGATGAAGATAATCTGCTTCAGAGGAAATATATCAGCACCAGAGATTTCACAGAGTAGACTATAACAGAAAACTAACCTTCCTTACTGAGGTTTAAAAAAAAACATTTTTTAAATGGCATCTAACAAATCAATGTGTAGAGACTCAGATCAGAGCCTGAAGAATTCTCAAAGTAGCTGTTCCAGTAGATTTGATTGTATTCTGCCTTCTCTTTACCATTTGTCTTGTGTTTCTGATGCTTTTCCCACTGTTTTAAAAGAAGTACTGCAAAAGTGTGAGCTGTATGCATAAGATTACTGTTTTTATGGGATCAAGCATAACTGGCCAGTTTCAAGCTTCCCAAAGTTTTGCTTTGATTGCAGAGGAGGATTAAGGCGAGTATTTGCTATTTCAAAAGGCACTCTGGTTAGGGCTTGCTGAAAGGAGTTGCACAGGTTGCTTGTAAAGTATGTATACTGCTTATCGTATGACTCAGTAAAAGTAGTAAAGCAAGATTCCCTGCCCTTGTTGCTCCATCAGCTATGCTTCTCCATTTCAGATGATGCCTTTGGTATTGATAGGATAGACAACAAGTGAGGCAAGACTAATTAAAAATGGAACATTTCCTTGAAAACCTTAAAACTTGGCCTTGTGTGTGTGGTGTGAATAAAAATGAAGACTAATTTGTTAAAAGCTTTTGACAAAATATATAAGCTGTATAAGTTTGCTGCATTAAATAGATTTGGATTTCCTTTGAAAATAGTATATATTTTCTGCTACTTTCCTATTTTTTTAGAGGATTCAACCTTATATGCCCACTCTCCCTTGCTTTTTGTTGTTTGAATGGGATGCTTGGTTTATGCTATTAGACAACATAAGATTTACAGAGTAGTGCACCATTTTGGTTTTATCTGCAGATAGTATTCTTTATTTCTAAACCTCATGCTACTATTCCACTGCTGATGCAAATGAGATAGCTTTAATATAATAACAGGATATTCTATTAACTGGTTCAAATTGGAATTGATGCCAATTGATGGGAATTTGGTTAACCATCTATTTAAGGAATATCAGTTCTGTATTTGTAACAAATCCATTAAATGTTTAGGTATGTGTATACCAAAAGATATAACTCAATAATATGTAATATAAATAAAATATGTAAGGAGGTTTCTTCAGACGTGGATAGATGAGAATCATGAAACTTCACTCTTTGAGAAAAGGTGAATGCTCACAAAATGAATATTATTTCCAGATTATTTAGTATTCATAGAGGAATTCCTGTTCATATATCTGGAAAATACTTCAGAAAATAAACTCTTTCATTAGAAAATGTTAATTTGGTTCTTCAATTCTGAGAATATCTTTACAGAAAATGCAGTTATCAATAAGAGGATTCGGTTTCTCAAATCTGGAACTATCATCAAGCTTACCTACTGTCAAATGTTCAACATTGAAAGCCAACAATTGGTGTTAATATTCCAACAACATTGGAATATACATATATAGTACCTCTGACTGCATGGACAGTATTAGGATCTAATATAATAGAACTCTAATATTCCTGGAAACATTAGAAAGCTATGGAATAAAAAGATTTGATATTTTTTAAAAAATTTAAATTGACTTTATGGAGAAATTAAAAATTAGGGAAAAGATGCTGATATGGAAAATTGAATGGAAGCAGGAATATTGACTTTTGATCGATTGATAGATGATGTGGATGAAATTAAACGTAAGTTGTAGTAATAGACAAATATCTATCAGATATAGCTCAGTGAAGTGGATTTTCTATATCCTTATTATAGATAAGACTCATATTGCAACATTGGAAAGAATAATATAAGGGTCCACTTACTCAATGGATTGAATACCTGATTACCCAATCTGTGAGTGGATTGCCTATAAATGCAGACTTTGTATGGATGAAAAAGGAGTCCCTGTGGGTTTTACTCCACTAGTCATAGTTAACTTTAAGGGGCAGCGTTCATCTGCGTTTAAGTCATTGAGCCAGTGCTGTCTGAAGATGTTTCCGTGGTCATCTGGCCAGCATGACATGCCACAGAGCACAAAGCATATGGCAAAACAAGGAATGCCGTTACCTTGCTACCAAAGTGATACCTATTTATCTACTTGCATTTACATGCTTTCAAACTGCTAGGTTGGCAGGAGCTGGGGCAAGTGATGGGAGCTCATTCCATTGTGCAATGGTGAGACTCGAACTGCAGGACCATAGACCTTCTCCAGCATCTTTTAAGCCACCCGGCCACCACACCTCTCTTGTATGGCTAAATACAAGGAAATATGGGAGCAATTTATACAAAGTACAGTAGATTGAAAAACATGAGATTCATATAGACACCACGCACACTTACATGTTTGCATTTGATAATTCTATATAGAATTGTAACTTTATTGTTCTAAGAACATATAATCTTTACATCATTTTTTCTGTTGCATTTTTTCACTTATTTTACAAGCACTTGTATTTTTTGATAATGTGTTTTTTGTGCTTTGCTTTTCCCCCCTTTTGCTGTCACTTTAAAAGCAGTAAAATGTATTTAACAATTATAGCAATACTATTGTATTAGAATTTGAACTTGACTTCAAACCACCTCATAGGATACTTTAAATTATTTAAAATAAAGCAAAACAAAACCAGATAAAAACAAGCAGAAAATCTGAAGTGGTGTATGATTTCCTGCCTAAGCAGGGGGTTGGACTAGAAGACCTCCAAGGTCCCTTCCAACTGTTGTTCTAGTTCTAGTTAACTAAACATTGGAAGCCCTGAATCAGTACACTTCACAAATAACCAGTTTGAGACAGAAGGACCCCTCCTTGACTGACATTTAATGCAGCCAGATATTGACCAGCTTAGAATAAGCAATTATTAGCTGAATGACCATTCTTTGAACTCCAGACTAACGAGCACATAAAAGATCATGCAGAAATCGCAAAGGTGCTTTTTCAACTGGACTTCCTGGTTTTTCGTTGGAAGGTGTTTCTGAAGAAGCTTCTTGGATGAAAAGCAAAATGTCTTCAACAAAAAACCAGAAAGTCCAGTTGCCCCTTGAAAAAGCACCTTTGGGACAACCATGAGCTGGATGACTGAAAATCTCTATAGACATCATTTGAAAAGGCCAGATGGTTTTTAAAAACAGTGGAGAAATAATGATTGGCTTTAAAATACACAATGAATATTTAGCAAGTGGCTGATTTGTGGCATATCTTAATGATTCTTTACAAACATGCAGTCTGAAACGAGTTTTAGAACTTTGAAAAGATGCTGAGAATACAAAGATGTTATTTATTGTTTTTCTCAATGTTGTCTCCTACCAAAATAAGCTATAATTAATCAAAATTATTATTTAGTTGAAACCGGAGTTTGGTCAAAACTAACCATATGAATAATCAATATAGGTAAAATCTAAGACAATTTCATGTAACATTTATGCTGAATTACTGAAATTGCTACATTAATTGCATACTGGAAATATCCAGTGTCTCCATTTTAAAACATAATGCACGCATGGGGAGTTTCCTGAACAGAATCTCTCACTATTGAACATTAAGTTAGATTCCTGCTTCTACTGAAGGTCAGAAGCCTCCTAGATCCTATAGACAAGAGGGTTAGAACATTTTTTTCAATCAATTTATCTTAGTATCAAAGGTTATAATGAGGGCTAGTCGAAGTTATTCCCTTGCCTGAAGTAGAGCAACAAATGGATAGTTAATCATGGCAGGGTAGTTCCTCTGACACATGAGGCAGAAAAATCACAAAGTACATCTTTCCATTCTGGCAGTAAAAATATAACCCCCCCCCCCCAAAAAAAAAGAGGAAAAAAACACAAATGAAATAACTAACAATTTACTTCCTTTCATCTCACCCACCTTCTGTTTAAAGTAGATTGGCTCCTGATAGAGGGCTTTACTCTTAAGTTCACGGATATATATACAAGCAAGAAATAAAGTAATATGTAAATAGAGTGAATAAATACAATATAGAAGATGGTTTGCAAACTACACCTAAACCATTTTTTTACTTAAATGTTCGGAAACATTTGCTTGCTTTAAATGGGAAGCATTCCTAGGGGACATATAACCATCTCCCTAGATAAGTGATTTAAACTGAACTCAAACTACACCATAATTCTGTCAATATTTCTCTAAAAATGAATCTTCTTCCTCTTCATCATCATCATCATCATCTTAGCCATTGTCTATCCATTGCAGGATGAAGGCCTCTTCCGCCTGTTTCCAACCAATATGGTCCTGAGATTTGTTTTGCCAGTTGGGCCGCAATACTTGCTGATGTCATCGATCCATCGTGTTTTAGGTTTCTTTCATAGGTGCTTTATAATTTAAACTAGGTTATCTATTTATATAAAAATAATGGCTATATTCTTGGTTTTTTTCAAAATCTACAGAAATAAATTGAGGCCATTTTCCCTCTCAGTTCTAAAAACTAGAACTAAATCCATAGACAATTGGACTACATTAATTGCAATCATAACTGGAAGCAGAATTTCTATTGTTAAGTAAACCAGAAGCAGAATTTCTATTGTTAAGTGCATTGTTATGTAATAGAACAATTTCTATTGTTCTATTATTAAATGAGTTGTGTCCAATTTTATGAAATTTTTTGCCCATGGTTATTAAAAGTTGAAGTTGTTAAGTTGAATCATGTAACCATTAAGCAAATAAGCTTTCCCTATTGATTTGCTTGTCAGCTGGACAGGTCGCAAATGTCAATCACATGACCCCGGGAATGCTGCAACCATTGTAAATACATGCCAGTGGTCAAGCAGGTGAATTTTTGATTGCATGACTGCACGGATGCTGCAACAGTCCCAAGTGTGAGGACCATTTGTAAGTCACTTTTTCAGTGCTGTTATTCTGAACAATTGCTAAACAAATGGTTGCAATTCAAAGACTACCTGTAACTCTTGTATAACCAATACAAGCCAAAATTACAGCTGTTTTCCTCTACTTAGATAGTAAATCCCATTGAATAAGATTTACCTCCAAACAAACATATCTGACATTTTCCGAGGTGACCTTTAAGCATGCACTGTTTCCCCTTCAATTACACAGATATAATTGGGTTTAATTTGTATAGATGCTTGCACCTGTTCAACTAAATACCTCTCATATCCATTAAATAGTTTTAACTCCTAAACCAAAATAAGAAACCACAAGAAAAACAACATTGTAGATAGAATGATTGCATTCTTGAAAACTAAAACAATGCAGCAATGAATCGCCAGGTTATCCTAGCAGATATATGTTGTTTGGTTCATTTAAATCTTGTAGTTTTTCATTAAAAGTGGCTCCCATATTAAGTTCAGCTGTGTATTTTTAAAGGGGACTGCAAGAATTATATCTGTGTCTTTAGAATGGCTATCATTTTTATCTGTAAATGTAGAAAATGCAAAACCTAAATGACTAAAAATGATTTTGAAGAAGTTCAGTCTCAAATATTTTGCAAGAATATAAGAATATCCGACAAGGCCTCCTGGGTTTCTCTCTTTTTTTCTATTCAGGATTCTAACAATGATGTGATAAACAAAAAAATAGTGGGTACAACTTAGAGATGCTAAGAAAGGCTCCTGTAATCCCAAAGATGCTTTTTCAAGAGGCTCAGAGCTGAAGCTTCTTGGATGAGAAGCAAAATGTCTTCAAAGAAAAACCAGACAGTCCAGTTGCTTCTTGAAAAACACCTTTGGGATAACCATGACCTGCATGAATGAGAATCTCCATAGACAAAAGCTCCTGTCAATTTTCTTTGGTGCTAGCACTATTGAAACTCAAGTATCACAAAATTTTTATCCTTCTCTCTTGCTAATCCTTTATTCCTCTGAACTCTTCCTTTCTTTTCCCACAACTGTGCCATTGTCTTCTAGCTAACAGCTAGATTTCTAGGCCACGCATGGCTGATCTAGAGTAGACATGAATGGGTTCTTGAACTGTATTCTTCATCTTGGATCTTAGATTCTCTGTTTCACCTTTCGGTTGCATTCTTCGTCCTTTGCTTGCTTTTCCTGAATGACCAATGCATGTTTGTAAAGACGGTGCTAGTTAGGTAAAATTTACTCCATGACCGTCCTTTTAAAGCAGACATCTATTAGTCAAATGTTCCCTAGAATGAAGACACTTACATAGCTATTCTTACATTATGCAAAGAAGCTTGTTACCAAGATAGCTTCATAAGACTCATTCATAACATTGTCTGAATAACTTAAAACTAACATGTTTACAAAAAGATACAGGCCTTACAGAGCTATACAAAGGCGAGTTATAATACAGAACAAAGAATGAGGTCCAATTTGAGTAATAACAAGCTTGACCCAAGTTGTGTGCAGATGCAGAGCTTCTGACAGAAAGGTCTTAATGAAGGCCTTGGTAGGAATAAGAAATGGGTTGTCTTGTTCCAGGCCTGACAGTAAATGTATTTAGACTTCCACATTGTGGATTAACGTGGAAAGGCCTAAACAGAAGAAATATAAAAAAAATCATTAGTCCAGTAGAAATTCTTAGCAATAAATAAAGACCTCTGATTCAGTTAAGAGGCATATTTCATTCTAAGTACAAGAAAAATATGTCGAAGGAAGAAACTTTTCAAATCAATATTATCTGAGATTTTGTTAGCGAGATAGCCTTTGATTACCAGAAACACAAACAGCGAATATGAAATACTTAATACAGATTTTTTTTGGCATAATGGCTTTCTCAGCTAAATTCTAATAGAGTTATCTTACCGATATAAATAATAATCTGGATGGTTTGAATATTTTTGCTTCAGTTTCAAAAATAACTAAAATGCCAGTCTACCTGGAAACAATAATTCTGTTGAATTACATACGTTTCTTGGTACCCATGTCTTCTCTCTAAATATAATTTGAAATGAACAGCTACACAGATCAAACAGTCACTCACTAGCAATACAGTATTTTCCTCTTAGCTGAGCTCTTGGTGATTTTGACAGTGATCTTAGCTGTAGGAACATTTGGCTGAAGCGATAGTCATCTGGTCACCTGACTGAATAATAACTTGATGTAGAGCACTGTAACTCTAAAATGGAAGGTGGTGGGAATGATTGCTGACATTATACTGTACAAAAGAAGCTGCAGAACGTCAACCTGCATGCTGACTTCTGGCAAAAATATTTCCATGCAGCCCCTACTCACATTACAACTTCTATATTTATGACAAATGAAACATACCTGCCAGAGGCATTGGTGGAATAGTCTCCATTTTGGCTTTTATACTGGACATCATTGACAGAAGTATTGTAAGTTATAATTTTTCCAGGTATTTCCAAGGATACCCTTCGACCCTGTGTACCATTGGGAACATTTCTGTGAGAATAATTTGCTCGATGAATCCCTTCCATAGCTGAAGAGTTGTAGCCATAGGAGTTAGGTGTGCTCATACTGCGAGCAGACATAGCTGTCCTACTATATGAATAATCAGTCTCTGACAGATAAAGGCGTTTTTTAATTAGGGGGCGGCTATTGGAACAGCTACTAAGGTAATTGGAGGTATAGCTGCCTCCTGGATAATGATGACTATAGTCACTTGGCCTTTGGACTGTTGATGTCAGAGAGTAACTGTTGTCATAGTTATACCTTGAGTTGTTGACGTTAAGCTGCATATCTGAGATCTGAGTATCTGAAGGAAACTTTGGGATTTCAGAAGTATCATTGCTGAACTCTGGTGGTGGAGGAATTATTTCATAATTGAATCCTTCTTCCACCTCATCATTCTTAACTGTATGGTTTTGGGATAGAGGGGAAAAATGAAAAGGACTTTCAGATGTGCTCAGTGGATTTTGCTGCTTCAAGTGACTGGAGTTTGAGTTTTGAAGCAAAATAGAAGAACCACACTTATCTGATGAAAGACTCTGAGACTCCCTGAATTTCAATGTACTCCTGCATTGTTCAGTAGCATTTGAGAATATTTGTGGCATATTTTCACTTTGTTCTGACAAACTCCTGACATTATCATTGGATGCACTTGATCCATTACACTGCTTACTTTCAGAGACTGCCAATAAGTCCTTGTGTGGAAACTTTGGGACAACCTGGATAGTATTGGGTTTTGAATTGTTGTAATAAATGGTGGATAACCCATTCTCTGACTGGCTGGTATTGTTCAACTTAAGCTGAGGTTTCTCCAATAAAGAATTATTATTTTGAGAGGCAGAAGCAGAACACTTGACTCTATTGGCCCGCAGTTGTGCAGCCAAAAGAAGAGCCATTGGAGAGCCTTTCTCTACTTTTTCTCCTGTAACAGGATGAAACAGAATATCACTGCTCAGTTGCTCTGCATTCCTAGATAGTTTGGATGTTGTTGAGGGTATGTTTCCAGTAGAATCTCTTTGATTTTCATTATTACTTGGGCTGCTGAGTCCATCATGTGTAGCTTGGGAAGAAATTGCAGAGACAAGGCTGTCAACAGGGTCCAATCTCAACCTATGAGTTGTATATTGCACAGAGAGATCCTTGATGGGAGAAGCAGTTTGCGTGAGTAAGGTAGTCTCAGAATTAGAAGAGGAAGATATAGCTGGACCCAAATGTTCACTTTTGGGTTTTAAAGATGAAACTGGTGACTTGCATGTTTGGACAGAAGCACTAGGCATTTTTGGTTCTTTCTCTGTACCTTCCAGTTTTGCTGTCGAAAATTTCAACTCACCATTATTGACCTTATTGCCAGAAAACTGAAGAGTAACTTGTTTTCTTGTTTCTGAATTATGTCTCAGGTTTGCAAGTGCCAAAGGTGGGCCTCCTTCCTTGACTGGAGACAATAACGCTTCCAACTCCTCTTTCAGTTTCATAGCACAATTTTCTTGAGTGGTGGGAAATTTGTCTGTAGCTGAGAAAGCATCTTTGGTGAAAGATTTGGCTGGAGAATTATTGGCACATTTCTTTTCTTTCTTCTCATTCTCTACTCCTTGTGATAAGCATGTTTTTTTCACATCATGCTTAACTAGTTTTAATTCATCTGTAGTAACATTATTGCTGTCAATATCTGTGCCTTTAGCTTTAGACACTGTAATTCTTTCAGTTGGTCGGTCTTCCTTTCTGCAAGTTGAGGACAGTAGGGTTGACAGTTCATTCTTCAACTTATCTAAATTGCAACGTTCTTTCCAGATATCATCATCAGACGATGCATGATCTGGAGATGAAAATTCTGTTTTTTCTTCGGTGGACCAAGATAAATTTTGTTTTTTCTTCCGTGGGCGGCTTTTGGAATCTGATGTTTCAGATTCTGTGACTAAAGCAGTAGTAGTTTTGGCTCTAGCGTCTGCCTCTGAGCAAACTATGGTAGCAAATTGTACAGTAGGTGAAAGAGGAATGTGACTGTCAGGTGCCATTCTAGGAAAATAGTCTTTGGGACTGGAGTCTTTTTCTCCTGAGGAAATAGATGATGTTCTCATAGGAGTTGGAGGGGGTACTTTTAATGATTTGAGGAAAGTGAGATGAGGCTCTGGGCTGGATTGTGGTAACTGTGTCTCCTTGTGAATAGGTATTGCTGGAGAATTGAGAGAAGTCTCTGATTTCCATTTGGACACACCATTTGAGAAGAGTTGTGGATGAACTGGCAATGAAACTGGAGTAATAGAAGATACTGCAGTATCCATAAAATCTGGAGGAGGAGGAGGAGGGGGAGGAGGAGGAATGAAGTCTGGTGGACTTGGAGTACTGGGAGAAGACACATCGGAATATGGGAATGAAAGTGGAGCCATGGTTAAAAGACATGGAGCTGGCAATGCTGGTGGAGGTGGAGGAATTATTGGTGGTGGAGGTGGAGGTGTCATTGGTGGTGGAGGTGGAGGTGTCATTGGTGGTGGAGGTGGAGCTGCAATGGAAGGTGGAGGTGGAACTACCACAAAAGGTGAAACTGGTGGTAAATCAGTTGAAAGTGGTGGTGGTGAAGGAGGAGGAATTGAAGGTGGTGGTGGAATGTAGTCATCATCCAAATAATTCTCCCCAAACGCCTTTGTCCTCAGGTCAATTACTGAATTGTACTTTCTGTAACTGCCATTGATTTGTGAACCTAGGAAGAAAACAATATATACATATATAAATATATTGCATTACTCTCATTTTACATTGGAAAGAGTAAATTTATCTAAGTGAATATTTTCTGTTGGACCATATTGAGAAATACATTCAAAAGGTTTTGAAAGGAATAAGAGAAAATAGCTCCCCACCGTGTGTCCTGGTCATGAAAACTCAAAAAAATAAGTAGAAATCCATTTATAATGCCTTCAATTTTTGGTTTTCAATTGATTTTCTTGAAGATGCTGCAATAAGTTAACTAATGTTTTTATAATGGAAAATGGAAGTTTCAGTCACCGATACTTTTTCTAATTTAACAAGTGGGAAGTTCTTTAGGGGAAGCTCATTTGGGTCCTAAGAGGCAGATTATGAAAGGGCATAATCACTACTGCAGCAACCACGTCAAATATTTCAATCATACTCAAGAGAGCAGTGTGTGCTCACATGGTGACTGGAATCTCTATTGAACAATAAAAAGGTCACAGGAGATATATCTATAATTTGCAATTGAATCTGTTCCTTTTGATGCAGGAGAATAGATTTCTGTAACCTGCCTTCCTCCAAATGATTGCATTGGGGGAAGGCAGGATTGCAAAATGTAGAAGGCAAAATCCCAACATGACCAGAGGACATTCTGGGTGTTGAACTTTGAGCTGCATCCCTAAACACCTGTAGAACCTCATGTTGGGGAAGCTGCCATTGCATAAGAGCCAAGCTAAAAGCAAAGAGTTTCTGCTCCCATGGGAAGCAATAGTTCATGATTACAGATAAGAAACCCAACAGATGACACAATTTGTTCTGGATAGCAGCAGGAAGGAAAGTTTAAGTTTCTCCCCTGCTCCTGATGGGTTAATAACCATGTCTTTTCTTACCTGATTATTTTTATTAAATACCCAAAAATGTCTATACACCATTTATATACAGTACACGTACATGAAATTTAACATCATGCTCAACTTAGCTTTAAAGGATACACCACAGACATTAATGCAACTCAATATAGTATAAGCAGAGAGATGATATGGAAGTGCACAGAGCCTAGGTGGCGCAGTGGTTAGAGTGTTGAACTGCAGGCCACTTCTGCTGATTCAATCTAGCGGTTCAAAT
>JANHFL010006327.1:113891-124544 GCA_032468155.1 Oxyrhabdium leporinum | reverse complement strand
GATGTAAGAGTATTGCTTATAAGCTGTAAACCGCCCCGAGTCTTCGGAATGGGGCGGTATATAAATGTAAAAAAAATCAAAAAAAAAATTTTCCCCGCTCAAAAATACTTCTTCCCAGCTATTTTTCTATGGGAGAGGAGGATAATTTCATTGGTGTGATTTCATAACGACAGGGATAATAGTATGGGTGGGAGAAATGTTCAGTTCCCCATCTGCCTAAACTGAGTTTTAATAGCCTATAATGATTAACTATTAGAAGAATCATTCAAAGCGTGGTAATAGAAAACATTTACCCAGTTTATATTCTACCAGGAGGACAATACTAAAAAGAGGGGACATTGAGGTGTGGAATTAGAAGGATGGGTCTGAGGAGAGCTTGAAGTCTTCATATCCAGATTATTGCAATGTATTCTACATGGAGCTGACCTTGGAGACCATCTAGAAGCTATTAGTACAAACTGCAGAATTGCAAGCAATAATATCAGCCTTTCAGCATGCTGACATGTCACCACTGCTAAACATGTTGCATTTGTTGCCAGTTGGCTTCTGGGTGCAATTCAAAGTATTGATTATTACTTATAAAGTCATTTATGGCATAGGATCTGGATAACTGAAGAACCATCTTTCGCCAACTGTTTCTGCCTACCTGATATGTTCTAGCAGAGTGCGTATGCTCCTGATCCCTTCTATTAAACATTGTCCTCTTATGGAGCTGAGGAAGTGTACCTTCTCTGAATTGGCCCCTTTCCTCTGGAACAGCATCCTGCCAGAGAGACAAGCAGTGCTCTCTCTATGGGGTTGCATGTTTTTTATTACTAATATCTGAGTCTGTCAGAATGAGTCTGTATCTGTAGTGCCAGAAAAACCAAAGATTAACAGCCTACAGATGTTATGCTATTAGGAGAACCTGGTTTAAATCACTTAATTAAAGTTAGTTCAATTTCTTGCTGTAATATTAAATTCTAAATAAAAATAAATGTTAACAACATGCACTCTTCTATATCTTTTGTATATTCCAAGTCTTGTACTGATGGAGAAAGAGAGAGATGAGAGAGAGGCGAGAGAGAAGGAGAGAGAAGCAAACTAATGTGCCAATGATGAAAGGATTTGGTCCTGTCTAGAGATCTTCCAAAGCTAATAACATTAGTTTTGAGGAGAGAAAGAAAAATATCCCCACAACAGAAAGGGTGTACAACATATCCCCAAATCAATCCAGATCAGTTCAGTTCAATGGCAAACTAACTCAGATATATTAGTCTACCAATGTAAATGGCACATTTAGTGCTGCTTGAATGGTCTACAAAAATATTTAAAAGGAACAGCATAATTAATTATAGTAGTTCTTGTATGAAATTACACACAGCACCCCACTTATTTGGTATCCAGGAAATGTTCCTTCCAGAGATGGCACAGATAATAGAGCTTTAGAGGCTGGAAAGCCTATAAGGAGTTGCTATAAAGAAGAACAAACAAAATATATTGCTTTCTGATTTTCAGCAAACAGGAACAATGACAAAGTAGATCTGCTCATCAACAAGGAAGTAACTCTATATGTTTTTAAAAGTTTACAAATTGCCATGGGTACATGACTACAGAAACTAGCTGAACTTGCTTTTAAGAGGCTGATTTAAGTTAATGATAGCTCCCCTCAACTTGGTGCCAAGCCTTCCTGTTAGCAATGCTAAATATTTTCCATTTGTGGTAAATGTTTTGAAAGGTCTCAGAATAGGAAGGGCAGAAAACTAAAACTTAGTTCATGATCTTAAAGATAAATAGTGTTTATTTAAAAATAAAATATGATAACAGAATGCAGGGGGTATTGAAAAGTTATCAGATAGCAGATTAAAAATCTTGGTTGTCTTTAAAGTGACCTTCCTTATGCCCTACAGATTTGTTGAGCAAAACTCATGTCCCAAATGCATGGATAATCGCTCTGCACTAAAGACCCCAGTTAAAGAAAATGTGACCAAGGAACTTTATGATAATTAAGAGTTGACACTGACTTGATGGCATGGAATCAATCAAACAGACAAACAGGCGATGCTGGTGGCGCATCCACATGGTCCTTGGCCACCCCTAGTAACTGCGCTGCAGAGAGTCCAAGTGGAGATGCATGCTGGGGGAGGGTGCTGAGCACTGTCAGCCTTACCTTCCAGCATTCCAGCTTGCAATGTTCACCGCAGCTGCCTGCAAATGTAAGGCTGATGGTGGGGGAGGGAGACATGCTCTGTGTCCACTACACTCAGCCAAAGGGCATGGGCCAGCGGGTGGGCGGGGACTGGAGAGCTGCACAGGGACAGCTTGCCTGAAAGAACTAGGGCAGAGCCTTGCAGCTTTTATCTTCTGGCTGGCCTTCGGGCAAGGCCCAGCCTCCTCTCCCTTTCCCCTTTGTGCACTGTCCTGTTTTTCCAAACACCCAGGCCAGACCAGGCAACAATTCCCAGGGAGGCTTCCTGACCGAGGAGGCTCAGACTGTATCCCGCGGCTTGCCCACTGCATAAACTGCTCCTGCTGCTTTTGAAACAGCCACCTGGCACTTCCCTCAGGCACCCAGGGCTGGCAAGTGACTGTTCCGAGAACTGAGGGAGGAGAGACAGGTGCACCAGCAGAGGAGATGGGCTTTAGTTGCCCGAGCGATTGGCCTTGGCTGTGGTTCATAGGCACTCTGTCCACCAGGGGAACTGAAGGTGGCCAACCCAAGTGGGGAAAGCTTAATACCCATTGGTAATATGGCTGCCCAAGCCCAGCCGGGAACACATACCTCCCCCCCATCTCTGCTGGGCCTGGGCAGCCAGGGCTCCAATAGGAATCTGGCTTTCCCCACTTGCAGTGGCTGTTTTTTTCCTCCTGGGCCTGGGCGTGCTTTACCACATCTACTCAGTCTTTCTAGCTGGCCGCTTTGCCTCCTTCGGGCTGGGTGGATCTGCCAAGCGGCAGCAGAGTTGCCACTCAGGAACTGTCAGGGGCAGAGACCCCCTATGACATGTCTCCTTCACCAGGGCTGCTCAGCAGGGAGAGCCGAGCCCCGCCCTGCCGTGTGAGGAAACAGCTCCAGTGCACTTTCGGGGCACTGCCCGACTGACACAGCCCCTTGCCTGGACTGAAGGCAGCTTTCTGTCTTGCAGGGGGGCCCTCTGCCACATCTCTGTTCCAAGCTGAGGGTTGCAGCCAAATTCCCCACTCGGCCAGTGTTCCAGGAAGGTGTGGCTCAGGGATAAAGGGGCTTCCCTCCACACGAGCAGGCAGGTTGGTAGGGCACTGCTTGAACTGGTGCCTGGGTCTCAAAGGCCCTCTTCCTCCAGCCTTGGGATGGGTGCCACTTCCCGCCCCACCTTTGGGTAAGCCCAGCCGGGCACCACATGTTGGGTCTGGTAGCGGATGGGGAAATGCTGCGCCCAGCCCCACTTCCTGCAGGGCCTGCTGGTGAAGTGCCCCTCTTGTGCACCCACTGCTGCAGGGGAACACACTCCACACAAGGGAAGGAAACATGGTCCACGCCATTGTGCTCAGCCAAAGGGCATGGGTGGGTGGGGGAGTATCCGTGGCCGGCTGGTGGAGAGGTGATGCCGGCGGGTGGACAGACTGACTCTCGCAGGGAGTGGAGCACGTGGGAGATGGCAGCTTCAGAACTCTCCCTGGCTCTTCCCCAAAGCACCTCGCACCAGCTGAATCCCCTGCCCTGAATGCTGCCACCACTGCTCTCCACCTTGCTTGGGATGCTCACCCTTCACTGCCCAGTTCTGGTGGGGCAGGCAGAGTTTAATATCTGTCCCTGGGGAGCGTGCCAAAAGGGAGTGTGCCAAAGGGCCAGATCTCTTCCAGAAGGCCCTCGTGATAAAAAGGGCCCATTGCCCCTCCTTCGCCTGCCAGGTGGCAGCAAGGTAATGTCTCTGACAGGAAATCCCCCTAACTTCTGGCCCTGTAGGTATCACCTCTGCTATGGAAAATGCACATCTCCTGTGCTCCCTTATCCCTCTTTGTAGGTTTCAGATTGAGGCTATGGACTCTATGATCAAGAGCGGGGCTGAGAGGAAGCCAGACTTAATTTTAATAGCCAAATTGGGGGCGGGGAGGAGGAGAGAGAGGCAGCACTTTCTAGGAAGGCAGGCCAGTCTAGTAATTCCTCATTTTCCCTTCCCTCACCAAGTAAGCAGGTAGGCTACTATACTTGGTAGTCTAGCTCAGCCCAGGAAGGCAGAGGAGGCCCTTGTCCCAGAAGGGCTTGCCTGGGTCTCATGGCTACTGCTTCAGCCACAATGAAACACATTATCTTCGTAAAGGAGCTATTGGGGAGGGGGCAGAGGAATCAAGCCCAGAGGAGAAGCACCCCTTTTCCTTCTTGTCTGTTCTGGCACTGAGCAGCAGTGGAGGGAGAGCAAAAGAAGCCTGTGCTGGTTGGGGGACTTGGCCAGGGAACAGTCCCAGGTATGTGGGAGGTTGCTGCTGAGGGGTGCCTGTTTCCAGGTTCTGGAGTAGACATAAACCTGCACCTTTGCTTCTCTAAGGAGGCCCAGCTCTTGGGCTGAATTGCTTACTTCCCACCCACCCAAAACAAGGAGAGGCAATGCCTTCCCTGGTTTGTTCTACTTGTTGATTATAAGCTCTTTGGGGCTGAGAAGAATTGCTGCAAAACTGAATTTCCTGAAATGGACCACTAGACTCCTAAATAACTTAAAAAAAACTGATATAATAAAAAGATAAGTCAATCAAAAGAACAACATGCAAATAAAAGCAAATAAAATCCCCAGGAGCAAAACAAATTAAAGTTTATTTTGTGTGTATTGTTTAATGGACTGCTAAATTGGCCACATCTACATGACCACCTAGCCACGACCACCCGGCTGATCCAGCCCCCCAATAGTCTGAGGGACTGTGAATTGGCTCCTGTTTAAAAAGTTTGAAGACCCCTGCATTACAGCATTACAACCTTACAGCAGCTGGTCAGCTATTAAATTATCATTACCTTGACAATCCTTCTCCTCCCTGATAAGATCACAACTAAGGGAGCTTTATTGTTAATCAATCTGGTATTAAGCAGCAACAGTCAAAAATCCAGGCTTCTGTAAGTCTGCTGACCAGGCCCGGGCTAGAATTCAAATGGCTAGAGTCCATTATCCATACTAAACATGAGGAAGGCCCTCCCCACAAATGGACCTCCTCCCTCTGTGAATGATAAATTTTACAGTTTCACAAAAGTTTAGGAACACCACAAAAAAACAACATTGTGCTAACATTGCAAGATGATATACTGATGCCAAAACAAAATGTATGATTTCACTGTCATATAAGATAATGAACTATAGCTAATTAAATGCAGATAATAGATATGGTGAGCATCCATTCCAATTATAATTTTACCTGCAGGTAGCTTGTCCTGAAAGCTTTCTGGAACAGATGGTGTTGGTACTGCTACCCCATGTGCTTCTTGAGCATCCTGAAAAAGTTGAGAGATGGACTTTAACATTATATAAAAAGGGATAAACACAAATGCCTCATTAGACAAATGTAATAAATACAGTACATGCACAGCTGCATGTGCGTGCGCACACACACACACAAACATACACAAAAAAATATACAGAGAGAGACACACACACTTTACTATTATTTATTACATTTTAAAAATATTTTTCTAAATATTTTTCCTGCAATCTTTACAATGTCAGCCTCCAGTCTTCCAGTTGGTCCGGGTCTGTCATTCAGGTGGGGGAGGAGCGGCCAGCTGGGACACGTGCATATGGCCTTTTGGGCAGGGGAGAAGCGGCTAGCTGGGATGCGCATCCGTGGCCAACCCCCACACCAGTTGCACGCCTGCCTACCTTACAGCTGGCACGTCACAAGGATCCTACAGAACCCCTCATGCATCCACGGAGTCATCGGATTGCAAGCGGAGGCATGGACTTTGAATACAGCTGATTCATGGCAGAACATCTGGCTGTCAGAGCGCGCGTAGGCTCAGGGAGCTGGGCGTGCCAGCCCAGGGTGAACAGCTGGGATACTTCAGGAACATGGTGGGCATATTGGCAGTGAGTGATAGGTGGGAAGGGGGGGGTTCAGGCTAACGCTAGTGATGTGGCTGTGAGGGCTGTTCTCTTACAAACCAACAAGAGGGGCAAACTACAACCCTGCACCTACACCTCTCACAAACTTACTGAGACTGAACAAAGATGGGCTATATGGGAGAGGGAGGCCTTCGCGGTCTGGTGGGTCCTTATGATATGGAGGCATATTTGGACCGATTATAAAAACCTTGAGGCCCTTCAAACCCCACGCAAATTGTTGTCCAAATAGGTCTGTGGGCACTGTACTTCTGATGATTCAATCCCAGGGGGGAGGAATTTTCTGGTGGATGCTTTATCCAGGAAGCATGAGTATAATGGCAGCAGGGAGAATGTGGTATATGCCATGGTACGAACACATTCACAAGTGTCTCACTTGGCCGCTCAGACCTGGGTTAAGACCACACGTGAGGAGGGGTGGATGATATAACCCATTCCCTACAAACAGTCTTGCTTACCGACCCCTGGTTCCAAGCAAACTGGCAGCTACTCACACAACGAAATGGCCTCGCTTGAAAAGGGTCGAAAATATACATTCCCGACACCCAACGCATGTCTGTATTGCAGAGGTGCCAGGATGCCCGGTCCGCTGGACATTTTGGATTCTTGAAAACTCTCCATTTGACAAACTGGCAATTTTGGTGGCTGTGGATGAAAAGGCACTTGGAGGACTATGTCCAGAGCTGCCCTGTCTGTGCCACCATGAAGAAGTGACCGGGGAAGCCTCCTGGCCTCTTGCAACCGGTGGCAAACCACACCTGACCATGGGAGGAATTGGTCATGAACTTCATTGTGGACCTCCCAGAATGTCATGACAAAACCATGATCTGGACGGTGATCAACCCTTTTTTGAAGCAAGCCCACTTTGTGGCTTGTCCCAGCCTCCCATTGGCTCAAAAACTAGCAAAGTTGTTCATTGCCCACATTTATCGGCTGCACAGAGTGCCAAAGAGGATCATTTCCAATCAGGGGGTGCAGTTTACTGCTACGTTTTGGCGAGGGTTTTTGAAGTTGGTGGGGTCCTCTCAAGGCTTCAGTTCTGCATTTCACCCTGCTGCCAACGGAGCATCCAAAAGAGCCAACGCGATGGTGAACAGTACCTCTGCTGCTATGTTCAGTACAACAGACTGACTGGGCCAAGTTACTACCATTTGCCAAAGTGGCCTATAACAACATGGTGCATAGCAGCACCAGGTTCACTCCCTTCCAAATTGTGACTGGAATCAAGTTTGTCCCGATACCTGAGTGCCCTTGAGAGGTCACCACTGAAGTAAGCCTGAATGAATGGCTTGCAGACATGAGATGGGTGTGAGACCACACTAGGGAGGCCTTATGGACAGCGGCAAAAGCCTACAAAGTTCAAGAGGACAGAAAGCATAGTCTGGAGGCCCCATTTCAAGTCAGAGAGCAAGTGTATCTCTCCACAAAGTATCTCAAGTTCAAGGTACCCTGTTGAAAACTAGCCCCAAAGTTCTTAGGCCCATTTCCAATCATGAGAATCATCAATCCCATTATGGTGAAACTCAAACTTCCCTAACTCCATAGAAGCCTATTATATCCAGTGAGAATGGGAGCCCCCAAGCCAAGCACCTCCACCCATTCAAGTGGAAGTGGAGCTGCACTACAAGGTGGAACTAATCCTAGACTCTCATAGGCATGGGGGCCTGATACAATATTTAGTACAGTGGAAGGGGTACCCCTTGTCAATAGCCTCATGGGTGAAGAGCGAGGATGTAAGCGTATCTTGGTTGGTGAAACGGTTTCACCAACAAAATCCAGGCAGACTGGGTGAAGAGTGGGCTGTTACCCAGGAGGTGTTTTATGGTGTCCTTTGCCTTCCGGGTGTCATCCCTCTGGTAGCAGGCTGCATGTCAGGCCCCGGTCTGCCAGCCGGCCCGGGGCTGCCATTCAAGTGGGGGAGGAGCAGCCAGCTGGGACACACGTCCATGGCCGCCAATGCCCACACCAGTTGTACGGCTGCCTACCTTACAGCTGGCACGTCGCAGGAATCCTACAGAATGCCTGCTGCATCCACAGAGCCAGCGGATGGCCAGCAGAGGTGCAGACTTTGAATACAGTTGATTCGTGGCAGAACAGCTGACTCTCGGAGCGCGTGCAGACTCAGGGAGCTGGGCGTGCCAGCCCAGGATGAGCAGCTGCGATGCTTCAGGAATGTAACATGCATATTGGCAGCGAGTGATAGGTGGGAAAGGGAGGGGGTGGAACTGTAGGGTGGCGTAGAGCACAATGTAAGGGGTGGAGGAGTAAACCCTGGTAGCACTGACTTTGATTACTTTGTTGTTCGTCACTCCATGCTGGGTTCATGTTTACACGTTAAAGGTTACCACACTGAACTGTGTTGCTGGAATTTCTTGACATGGGACACCGGAACTTGACATAAAAAATTGCTTATTGTTTATATCATTGTTCAAGAACAAGACAAATATTATTTAAACTGTGGTGAGAGTGCAAATTCAGTTCATAAATCCACTCTGCTACATTGCTAACTCACATTAGTGGAATCCACAAAGTGCAATTTTTTAAACTTTTCCCATCTTTTATAACTAGGGAGATCTCAGGAAGCATCCACAAACATAATTATTGAACCAATCTAGAAATAATATTTTTGGATTTCATCTTGACTTGAAATCCTTGAGTACAAAGTCTGCCTGATAATGCTTTCTCTATTTCCCTTCAAATAAGAAGGTTAAGGATATCTATTCATCCATTCATTAATCAAATTCTCACCCATCTCATAGAAAGTGACACTGGATGGCATACAACAATATTTTGGACAGAATCCAAGAAATTATACAATTATTTCTATGGATTCAAGAAACTCTAGACCAGCATTTTTCAAGTTACTATTCTCTATGTCACATATTAAACAGTTTTTGAAATCTGGGCATTTCAAAAATGTAGGTCATGGTTTGGATCAAGGCAAAGAGGTCATTCAGTTTAAGGATATTCAAGTCCTTGAATCCATTTGAAGTATGCCCTTCAAGTGGTATTCACAGGAACAATGGTGTGGACTGTGTCATCGACAGCCCTGGCTTTCAATACAGTTATATAACATTTTGCATAATAAGACAAGCACCACTGGCAACATTTTTATTTAAACTGTTGCAAAACTCAAAGCACACCTTCCAGATAGTTGGGACTTAAACTTCCTCATCTTTTAAAGCCAGCAATCTAAGTTTATAATTTTTATTTATTAATATGATAGCAATAATAATAAGCATCCTCCACATAACACTCCAGACTTAACAACTGTGCATAAAAAAGACATAAAATCTGCATAGAGAATGCTGTAGTACCAGAAGAAAGCAGAATCAAAGAGAAAGAACTGGAGAAAATCACAAAATACAAAGACCTTGAGATAGAAGTAGAATGATTGTGGCAAAAGAAAGCAAAGATAGTACTATTATGAATAGGTGCCTTGCATGCAATCCCAAAATATCTAGAATACCATTTAAATGCTATCTATATTGACAAAAATCAATTGCAAAAGGCAGCTTTATTTGGAACAACTTACATCCTGCGATGATACTTTTAACACCATTAAACAACAATCTGCCTATCCTAGGTCCTTGGGAAGGACTCCTAGGTGGATAAAAGTGCCAAATCCAGTATAAACATTTGGCTTGCTATGTAACCAACTATAATAATAATATATGCTGTTAAAACAAATGCATTAATAATAGTACGAAGGAAGGTTGAAATGAGTTGAGGGTGTTTTGTCAGAATAAGAAACAACAAAGAGGAAATAGGTGAGGCAGACAGATTATAGAGATGATGGGCAAACTGGCTTGGGCTGAATTACCATTTTGAAAGTTACTTCTAGTTTATAGTCAACATTGGTAGCAGGTTTACAGTTCATCCTGTGATTCTAAGTCTGAGGATATAGATTCAATGGTTATGAAAAGGCAATTTGGGACCATGTTAAATGCCCACCTTCCCTACTACATGTTTTAAATTTTAGCTAATATCACTGATAGTTGAAATGTCTCTTAATAGCTTAGAATGGTGAAACAGACTTCTGCCACAATCTAGCCTCAGAGCAAAAGTCTATTTGTCCCTTCCCAACTTGAAACTTACTCTTGAAATTATCCCACAAAATGGCAGTGCTTCTGCTGTTCTTTCAACATATGTTAATACATCTAAATTAGAGATGAGTCAACCTTGTATTTCTTATGTCCCTAAGTAAACTCAGAGTTACTTAGTAGCACTACATTTCAGCTTCACCTAAACCCAACTGACCCACATCAAAGGCCAACCCTCGCAGATTCGTTTTGCATATATTATGCCTCAATCCCCTCCTAACCATGAAATAAAATGGCCCATACGTTTTGGTAAATCCAAATGATCAACATGAGTATTCCCCTAGCTATTTAGCAAAATTATACCAAATGGCAGCATCAATTCAAATTTGATTGATTCCCAAAAGTTATGTTTGGTTGGACATGGTTAATACTAAAATAAGAGATCATAAGAAAGTCCAGAACTACAGGGTTTGTTCCAATTTTATATGTATGTATGTATGTGTGTGTGTGTGTGTGTGTGTGTGTGTGTGTGTGTGTATGTATGTGTGTGT
>JANHFL010006327.1:79779-113791 GCA_032468155.1 Oxyrhabdium leporinum | reverse complement strand
TGAACCGCTAGATTGAATCAGCAGAAGTGGCCTGCAGTTCAACACTCTAACCACTGCGCCACCTAGGCTCTTAATTATTGGCATTACACATAGTAGAAAACACTACATCTTTTGTGTAATGGTGAAGTAAGTATATTGCATGGTATATGAGAGACAGGAGTATGTGCACCTGTGAATGGTTGTATGAACATGTGAATATGTATATAGTATTATTGTATTGTAGGATACCAGACCAAAATGTTACTCATTTACAGTTTGCATATTGAGATGAATTTAATGGCCTAAATTGATACTTCTTGATGGTTTGTTTTATTTAACTTTCCTCATTTAAAAGAGTGTAGCAGCAGTAGTTTCCATAGAAATCAGTTTTGAATACTGTTACCATGACAGAAAAAGGACCTAAACAATTTAAACAGTTCCTATATTTAATCTGGATAATATTAGTCATTTTAGCAGTACTTGTAACTGAATTCAGCAGATGTTTTCCAGTCATTATTATTTGCACAGAATGTTTCAAGGAAAAATGAATCTCCAATTAATGGGGATCCATGGCTAGCATACAAGCATATATAGCATAAGCAGAATGTATTAAAGCCAGACATTTCAGAGATAATATTCAAACTTGAAATAGGTACATTTGAATGGATGACAACTGTTCCAGGGATTTATAAATTATACTGCTATCAGTATTATACAGCTATGGTTTTTGTTTTTTTTAAACTTGTTCCTTTTAAAAAGAACTCCTATGAATCAACTGATTGACAGTCCACAGAAACCTCCCATCACCAATCAATGCTACCACCACCATCACCACATTCAGAAGTGCTGCAGACTACAGTAGCATGAGGCAATCTCCCTTCTGAACTGTTGCATTGAGGAAGCTTTATAGAGGCACATCTATAAGTGAAACATCTGTATAAAGCATAGGTGTTAGTGCTAGGTATTAATCTCTCAAAACCTTAGAGACCCAACAGTAAAGTATTAGGACTCTCTATTCCAAGAAATCCATAAAAACTAGCTGCTTGTTCCTGCTTAGCCAAAGGCGGAAAAAAATCCTTTTATTTTCCCAATGATTGGGAAATAGAAGTAATAAACCAGTGAAAATTTTGGAGAAAATAAATCACTTGTTCAGATGAAAGACCAAATTATATGTATACATGAACAAAACAACACACCTAATTGGTACATTTCATTTACAATTCAAACACAACAGTACAATATTACAGTTATTATACATCCAGAATAACAAAACTGAAGTAAAAAAAAATACATGCTGATATCTCAACAGTTTCGTATTTACATAAAACAAGGATCTCACATTCGTTCAAGTAGAGCAGTTTTATGAATTCATTCTCAGTTTAAATATATCAGCTCTCAATCTGCCTAGAAGCATTATTTTCTTTTTCTTTCTCCCAGTTGTTTTTTTTAAGTGGCAGATCATGGCAAAATCATTAAATGCTCGTACTTACTCTTGTATGGGTGCGGATGTGCATTTTTAATCCATCATTCTTGCTGAAAGCTTTGTCACAATAGGGGCACTGATAAGGACGTTCACCTGAAAACAGTACAATCAGTCTGTTAATATCTTACGGCATACATAGGACTTTTCAGATGATTGCTTAAATAAGCAGTGGTGAAGCCCTAAATTGCTTAGTTACAGCATTATTGTTATATGTTTTCAAACCGTTTCTTGGGTCTAATGTTGCCTGAAGAAAAAGAACATCAAAGTAGAACAGCATGTGCATTTTCCAAGAGACAGATCTTTCTGCGGACCACTGTTCACATAAAAAAGGTCTTGTTACCAGCAGACTGCCAAATGCATGGGAAAGATCCAGCAGACTGGCACTATTTACATATGCACCTTGCGTTGCATAACTGTACCATATTGAAATCATTGTCATGGGACAGCTTTTGTATTGCGGGAGACCAGAGACGGAAGAATCCCAAGCTTTGAAGAAGCTATCCATGTAATCATAAGCAGCACTAAATGTGTTCAAATTGTCTTTGCTGCAATAGACCGTACAGCTACTTCCCTGGAAAAATAAAATCAAAGGGACAACAATGCTGTCTTAACAAATTTTGAATAATCTATTCCCTACTCTAACAACAACTTTACTGGTTTAAATGTCTTTTATTGTTCTCAATTTGTAGGTATTTTTACACATGCTGATATGCCATGTTTGCTGGGATGTTATATGGACTCCCATAAAAAATATAAAAGGATACATAGATCTTAACTAAACCTAAAAGCATGCACATTTTTGGTGAACTTTCAGTGCACTACTAATGATCCCCTTAATGAAAAAATCATAAAAGAAACATAATTAATGAAAAAGTCATGCAACAATGAATAAGATGATATTCCATCTTGGGCTAGCACTACTGTGTCAAAGATGGGAGTAGAATAGTTGGGAGAATGTAACAAATGAGACACAGGTCACAATAGCTAAACTACTTATTTGGTGGATGAAGGTATTATGGGAAGGCCAGTATATGAAGATAATGTTCTTGAAAACAGTAAAAAAAATAACTCGCCTCAATATTCATCTTCCCCAAAGCATGTAATATTTTAATAATGCTTATTTTAATCAACTTAAACCTTCTGGTCTAAATATATTTCTCTGCTTAATATTATGAAATGTAATAATTAATTCAACCCATAAATCAGACTTCTCCAGAACTGTACCCTAGATCCTAACATCATCCCAGCTGCTTTCATTCTGAGAATGCTGCCGGCCATGTACCAAAGGATGAACTGGTAAAACATCTTATAAACTCTATTTTAATTATTTTTAGTAGAAATAATTAGATGGGTTATAAATTTTATTTTTTTTCTTTATGTGTGTAATATCTGAACAATTGTAAACAGTTGAAAGTAACTATTATAAATTGGATCCTGTGGATGTGTGTAGTGAGTGAGATGTGTAAATCAGAGATGAGAGAGAATGAATTACAGCCTACAAAGATGAATGAATAATACATGCAAACAAATAAACAAACACATCTCTAGATGGTGGGATCCAAAGAGTACTTGGTATTAATAAATTAAGTTGGGCTGATGTGCAGATGAGTTTCATGGCAGAAGATCTATCACAACTTCTGCTCAGTTATCTGTCATGCCCCTGTCGGAGTCTGAATCTGAGGGGGAAGATGAACAGCTGACAGAGAGCAGTAGAGTGGCTCCGTTGGCTCTGGAGGAAACTGGGGAAGGGAAAAGTCAGGCTGGGCAGAGCAGGGGAAAGGTAGAACAAGGGAGAGGGGGTTCAGATGAAGACCAAGACCCACCCCCTCCTCATCCTAGTGAGTGCAGGGCAGAATGCAGAAAAGAGCAACGTGGGTTGCGTGGCTTATGAGGAAGGAAAGGGCCCTGATTCCCTTCACAAGGCACACCTGTGGATGGAGTTTAAAGGAGAGGCAGTTGGGAGGGGCGTTTGTCAGGAATAAATGCTGAATTCGAGTGTTGAGAGTTGTAGCCTGCATTCCTTGCATTCTTCCTGACTGTTTGAGTTATTGCCATGCTTCTGTGTGCTTATCTTGCTTTGCTGTAATTATTGCTGTGAGTCTTCGCTTATTGGACTCATTATCTTGCCCTGCTGGAGTGGTTGACTGCAATCATTCTGCTTACAGCGTTTGGACTGGAGTATCTGCAGTCAGAGGCTGTTGCAGGTTCGTGGGAAAGCTTTTCTCCAGGCCTGAGAGTAACTGGGACGTTGGGGGAAAAGTTGGAGCAAATAAGTTGTGTTGCTTTTCATGCCACATCCCGGTCATCACAGGTATCAGTAAAGGCTTGGTTGGCACTTCAGTGTAATGATGCAAAGACAGGAACAGGTATTTGGGCCATTTGTCCAGTGGCAAATTAAGTCAACTCAAATATTATGGGAGTAGCAATATCTGGGAAGAATTTTTAGCCACTCTGCCACAAGCACAAGGGTGTTTATGTTAGTGTTTCTAAAAGTGTGGTCTTAGGAGCCATACAATCTCCCAAGGACCTCGTAGTGATCTGCAAAATCAAAATCATTTACCAGCCTACGTTGAAAAACAATATAGTATTAAAACCCATCAAACAATCACAAGGAGCAGTAGTGGTAGTGAATGTGTCAATTTTAATTTTTAATGTGGTAAATATCTGTAAATAGCCCATACAAGCAAAGGTCTTTTAGTGCAAGCTAGTATACTCTAGTATACTCTTGTCCAGCCCACACACTATATATGTGTGTGTGTGTGTGTGTGTGTGTGTGTATGTATGTGTGTGTGTGTATGTATGTGTGTGTATATATATATATATATATATTAACCTGCTATCTATTAACTATTGTGGCTAGCTGTTGTCTGTGGTTATTCTCTGCTAGAAGTGAAAATGTCTTCTCATAACTGTATTTCAGATTTTATTGAGTTATAACAAAAGTTTCATTCTATTTTTTATAATAGTTGTATTAAACAGAGTCAACAGATTAAAAACTAAAGCAAATTATATATACAAAATTTAAAAAACAAAGAAAAAAACAAAAGTGCAAAAAAGGGGAAAAGCAGTGATATAGAAAGAAAAATAGAAAAGAAATTAAAAAATCATAGCAAAGAAAAAGAAATATAAGAAATAATGCCCCCTCCCTTTGTAGGCATAAGTATGGAAAGGCCTTTAATATGACAGACACAACGCTGTAAAATAAGAAGACTCATATTCACTATCATGTTGATAACGATGATGTTGAGACTTTTTAATATATATAACTCACGGCAGCAAACCTACTGAATATTCCTGCCTCCTAGTTTCCTTACAATAACAACCTTCTGAGGCTGGGAATGAGAGAGGTCCAAAGTCCAACTGGCCCAAAGTCACCCAACCATCTTTCATGTCCAAGGAAGGCCTAGAATTCAGTGTCTCCTGCTTTTTAAGCCAGCATTCTAACTGCTATTGTACATAATACTACTGTACTACTACACCAAATGGGATCTCTGCTAAATTGGTATCGTTATCCTAGTGTTATCCTAGTACTAGATTCCTTAGAACTCTAGATTCCTATTTCAGAGTGAAACAATGTAGTTCACTAGGAATCTTCAACTTTAACCACAGTTCATTAAAAAGGATTATATGGGTGTGATCTACTGCTTTGTTCATATCTTGGCTTCTGTTCATCTGAAGTGATACAGAAAATCAGTGAACTGCATTGAACAATATTCTACTAGCAGCTACAAGTACCAGAAAGGGATCAATAAGCCATAGATGTGCTGAATCTGAAAGGGTTAACAACTGCTTTAAGGAGTAACTAGGAAATGAAACATCTTACTGGAATTTGGTGTTTTTTCTGTCTGAATATTTACTTCACTGTTCTGAATACAAGGTTGGATAATGATTAAACAAAGCCTGGGCTTACTAATTTGCATTTACTATCTGAAACAAAAGACCAAAGTCTTCTGAACTTAGCAGAATATGAAAACACTCAAATCAAAATGTTGAAGGGCAAATAAAGAGTTAAAAAGCTGGGGGAGGGGTGTCTAAGCCAATAAACCAACAAACAAATCACAATAAACCAATAAACATCCAGGGGAAGTGCGAAGAACCTTTTACAGTAGTTGCATGGTTGCAAAAAAAATCCACCTTTCCCAAAGTTCCATTCTATTGTTTTCAGTGTTCATTTTGTTGTTTGGATTTTTTAGGGAAGGTATTGCATTAAGATTACACTAAGAAAGCAGGGGTGTCAAACTCAAGGTCGAGGGGCCAGATCCGGCCTGTGGGGTGCTTAGATCTGGCCCATGGGGCTGCCCTGGAAACGGCAAAGGACCAGCCCGCAGTGCCTCTGCCAGAGAAAATAGAGCGAAAACAGAGCTCGGGAGGGCCACTGCTGACAAAAGATGGGCAGGCAGACAGAACATAACTTATTTCCAACACTCTGTCGGGTTGCAAAGAATAAAAAAGGTCAGCAAAACCAGTATTTCAGGTTTGTGGAATCTAAATCAGCCATTTGAATGTATCAGTCAGATTTTCAGTCAGATTTTCATTATGCTAGTGTTGGAAGTTGGATTTGTATCCCTGATAGCATAAGACATTCATCATTGCATTTGATGACGCTTTGAAAGGATATGAGGGAGAGGGACTTTTCTGCCAAGCTCCAAGATCATGATTTCATCCTGTTTATCCTAAAGGAGATTCCTTTGGCAATGCTGCTGTTCATGTAATTATTGATAGTTATGAAATTTGATTTGTACTAATGGGTTTTGGAACTGTCGCTTTAGCTGCTAGATTGTTAACTGGGCAGGCTGTATGTAGTAGCACAAGTTTGAAAAAACTTATTATATCAATAATACATTTTTTTTCATAATTGCTTTGAACTTTTCTCTTTTTTAAAGAAAAGAAGCCCACAACTATAAATAAAAATACTTTTTTGGGGGGTATAACACAAAGCCATGTCTTTAAACCAGGGTTTAATCAATTATAATGGTCTGATTTGCATACAAGGCTAAACCAAAACAAGTGCTTCCAAAACAAATTCAAAATAGGCTTCTTAGGTTCTAAACTGTGAGCCAGTAAGATAATTGCCAAGTTTGCCCAGGGTAGGGCCAGAAAGCTTCATTCTTATAGGGTATTTTCAGAGTACTGTACAATAATACAAATGGGCTTCTGTCCAATGTTGGGTGTACACAGTTCCTGTGCAATTTCAAATATTGACTCACTCCTACATTCAAAGTGGCTGGCCAAACCTTCATTCCTTTCTGGGGTAGAACTGTACAGGGGTTAAGGCCTGCATAAGGAGAAAGTCTCAAGGTCAGTCATTTTCAAGAATGCATGGCTAAAGCTTGGGCTGAGACCCACGTACTTCATAGTTTAAATTCATTTATCAATTTTACTCATCATTTAAGAGTTTACCTATGTGTTGAGTAAGAATGTATGACAGGAAGCCATACTGATTTCTTCTCCTTGAATTTTGTTGGGTTTTTTGGGGGAGGGGTGAAGGGAGCAAGTTCTGATGAATTTTGTGGGGCGGCAGAAAAGTGCCTTGTACAGGAGAGAGGCAATGTCAACTCTTTTCTTACCAGCTCTTTTCCCGTTTCCTGATCATATAATTAGTGTACTTCTAATGAAAAAAGTGATTGCCCATGAAAGCCCAAAGGAAATAGATGAAGCACATCATACATTAGCTTTAGGGGATTTTTGCTTTAAACACAGATACATACACACATGACACATACAGTACACACAGATACATACACACACACATACATTATACACATACACTAAACTTATTTTTTATTATTACAAAGCACTTGTTGGAGAGATGTCAGTCTGTTTACATTTAGCTTACTTAATACGTCTGAAAATCTGAAAATCTGAATATGGTCATGAATTGTATATGTATACAGGTATATGCATATGATTTGTATATATGTAATCACGGATACTTTTGGGGGGTTCCAAAACTGTCATAATCTGAAAGTGAATTGCCCCAGAATTTATTTATTGATTAGACTTTTATGCCAGCCTTATTTTTTGGGACACCTCAAAGTGGCAGACATGGCTAATGCTCCTATTTCCTCACATCAACAATGTTATGAGGTAGATTGGTCTGAGAGAAAACAACTGGGCCAAAGTCATTCAGCCAGATTTCATACCTAAGGGAGGATTAGATCCCAGTCTCCTTGTTTCTTGCCACATTTTAACTGGAAAATAGAAAACAAATGTGAAAGTCTTAGCACGTGTAAATATGCAAAGTAAACACAGAAATTACAGCTCTACCCAATGTGACCTCTTTTCTCTGTGGTGATGTCACATTGGGCAGAGCTGTGATTTTGGGGTTTTCTTACCAAAGAACATTTCAAAGGCATCTCCTGTCTGCTGAGAGATACTAACTTCCCTTAGATAATTCCTTGTTTCAGTAAGCAAATGCCTGTCATAGCTTCCTTTGCAGTTTCTTTGCTTAGTTAAGTGATGTATATCTTGTAAATTGAAAATATACACAAAACGTCTGGTTGGGGAATTCTGGCAGTTGAAGTCCACACATCTAAAAGCTGCCAAGATTGAGAAACATTGCTGTAGAAAAAAGATTTGGAAGCCAGCAAACATATTTTGGGAAGAGACTTTACATATGGAGCCACAATGCAGGAAACTTTGCTCCCTTGAATATATCCTTAATACTAGAGATGAAGCACAAGGAACAGGAGTTCAAACCTTCAATACTCAGTGCTCTTCAGAGTTTTAAAAAGCAAGTTAGGACTCTGAAGTATGGCTAGAAAATAATTGGCAGCTGGTGCAGGTTTGTTTATTTATTTTTAATAGTTTAATGTTGTTCCTGCTATGTTCTAAATAAAATACTTGGAACAGACTTCAAAGAATATCCCATGTATAGCATACAGAATTAATATAAGCTTTATGTAAAGAAGAAGTAGACACTGACAAGAAAAAATAACTAATTTGTTGCTGACTCATTCAAACCTGCATTTTTTAATGCCCATTGACTAATAATAAAAGTAAAGCCAAAATTAACGCCCAGTCAGACCTGTTTAAAATAAGAGGGTAGTACCAGACCTCCACACCTCAGTCTAGAAAGCTACTCATCTGCTACACATTACTACATACAAAGCAAATGCATGAGGAAAAAAGATAAGAATATTTTCATATTTCCTAAGCAACATCAAAAAGAAAACACTGTACACTTCCTCTTTAGAATTATATGAATTGATAGGCAAATATGTGTACATATAGTGAAGTGCCATTTTTTAAAAGTTAAAAGTAACTAAATACTTTGGAGTAGAACAAACAGCAGAAAGGAATGCAAAAATATTTATTATGAGCCATTTCCTCTTCAGAATCCAGCTCCTAGTTGCATTTATTGAAAGACACCAAATCAGGGAGCATCTGTTGTGTGTATGTGTGTGTGCAAAGCAGTCAATATAGTGGCCGTGACCCCATAACTGAAAGCTTGCAACACAAATAAAAAGTAGGCAGGACTTTGATCTTGGATTCACAGCTACGATTTTGACTTTTTTAGTAAAATAAAAAGGAAACCTATCTTTTTTCTACCATTCCCGTGCCCCAAGAAAGAAGGTCCTCTAAATTTTCCAAATGCTGTTTCTTTGTTAGAAATATTTGATTGTAATTTCACTGGGTAAGGATCATAGAAGAGTAGAAAAGAATAGACGCCAGGATCCAGAGGAAACAAGTAAGACAAGCAAATATCTCCTGTCTTATTTAATGCCTAATATTGTCCAGTAAACATTTGAGAAGATAGGAAATAAGCTGTGTGACTGAGGTTAAAGTTCAGAACCTGTCAAAATCTGAGAGTAGGCAAATTCAGGAGTTTATTGGTGTCAAAAATTAGAGGAAGGTGACAATTCCAACCATATAGATAATTATTCTACAGGAGGATCTGTCCCCAACATTGCCCTTCAGGTCATTTATGGTGCTTTCATGGTACTCCCTTAACTACTTTAATTGAGTCCATCTACTCCATCCACTTTGCTGTTGGTTATTATATTCTTTTTTCCTTGCACGTTTCCCAGCATTATGGAATTCTCCAGAGAATTAAGTCTTTGTATAATGTGTCTGAAGTATGATAATTGGAGCCTGGTCATTTGGAGACTATAATGTCACATAGATATTGTAACCTTATCATTCAAATGCAAATTTTGTAATTTGCCTCAATTACATCATTTGCATTATTTGTGCACATATCATACCCCTTAAGTGCCTCCATCCTCAAGGTTAATGAGTACCAGTCACTTACAATCCGCATATCTATATTTTGCAAACTAGACCATCATGCTAAGCAATAATATAATTGATTTGTTTGGACACAGTGTGTTATGTGAACATTGCAAGACTCGCAGGCTGCTCTGGACTTAGGGTTACGCACAAAAGTACAGTCTGTCTATGAAAGGTAGAAAAAGGCTGAAACCTGCAATTAGGCTTTTTCTCTGTTGTTGGCTTAGCACTATTTATCCTTGACTTGGCAGAAAATGATATTGACATGTAATTCATTGTCCGTATTGCTGATTCCTCTCTTCCTGATCAACAACGGTCATCTCATTTTCTCTTACATAATAATTGACAAAGCCCAACAGATTTATGGTGTCTTGAGCCATCTCTCGCATGATGAATAAAGAGGAAGACATTGCTTTAGGTAGAGCAAAGGATAATTCAAGTCTATAATTGACAAGGAATGCAAAAAAATGAAATATGCAGTCATAGTAGAAAAATTGATATTGCTAGAGCAAGCTTTTAGTGTGATTACGTACGAAGGTTGTTGATTAAATTAATTACGTATGTGAACCATGTCATTTCCTTTAACTTAATGTACAACTTACTAGGTTTGTATCACTACCTTTCACAAGATTTTCTTTGTAGATAGCCTGATTCCTAAAATACCGATATTCTGATATTTAGATACGTCAGCAATGATGTTATATCTGTCATGTCTCTAATCCTTCAGCTGGCAGTAAAGTATGGTTGCAGACTTTGCACCACCTTCAATTTTGAGTCCTATTTTGCTTCAGTAGTGAGGCAATGGAGGGGTGCGGTCCTTACAGTTTTAATGCGGAAAAAGTTAAAGAAAGTGACTGGTGGATTCTCTTACCCCTGTTTAGTTTTCCACCAAATCTCATCAGCTGACGGGGGGTGGGGTGGGGAAGCATCCACCAATCATTTTCTTTGACATGAATTGTATCTGGACAGGAGGTGAGCTTTGACAGGTGTTTAGACTTGTTAAGGCTTGCTCCGGTTTTACTTAAATGTTTTTGTACAGGTGTGCAGCCGATACTCTGGGTTCTTTTAGACAAGGATCAAGCTAATTTTGAATGTCTCTATTCTTTCTCCAAAAGGATATGCCCAAGCTTCATAGGAAAGAGGTGGCAGTTATGAGGGCAAGTGAGAAAGCCTGCCCCTCACTTTGGATTTCTCCCTTGTGCTTGTCAACTGCTTCACTACGGTGCCCATCCCATCTTGCAGATCTGGGGTTTTAGCTGTAGTGAGAAGGTGCTTTCCCACTTCAGGGAGAGAAAGTGAATAACTTGTGTTTAAAACAGTCTGATGGATGCAATGGGAACCATGTAATGAAGCAGGATCTCCCATTTTATGGTAACCCAACAGTACCATCAGATGTCCATTGACAGAAAATATCAGTTCCCCTTGTTTCCACCTTCCCACCATACATGCAGCTATATCTGTAGGAGTGCTAGAAGGAGTGAGGAGAGATAGCTTTTGAGCCCAGAGAAAAAGGACCAGACCCTACTGCTGCCAAAATAAAAAACGGTTCTGCAAAAAACCTGCCCAGGGAATGGACGACAGCAGACATAAAGTCCATTTAACAGCCTAAAATAGCCAATGAAAGCTAGACAAACCTGATTGGATCATTAACCACATGGTCAATGAAGGGACCAGAAAGATCAACCTCTACAATGTGCAGGAAAATCAAGTAAACCAACCATAAAAGAAAGCCTTTTCTTAAAAACCTACAACCTTCATAGTAGATTTTCTGCTATTGCAAATTTCATAGTAAGTTTTTCTTTATATTTAAATGAAATCTAGGTGGATGCAGTTTAGTTGGTTAGTTGTTTTAATAATAATTCCTAACATTATTTGATGTGGCCATTGAAAGCACATCTTGCTCATTTTCACTGTAGTTTTCCTTTATGGCCCTGAGCATGGCTATCTTGTCTTTCCTTATCTTTTTTGTCTCCATACTGAACATCCCAAGTTCCTTTAGCCAATCCTCCAAGGCCAAATTCACTCATAGTACAAGGCTTATATCAGGAAAAGAAGAACACTACCACAATCCAAAGAATTGTGATGACAATAAGCCACCTCCAAGGTTAGTGAGATGATGGAAAGATATGTCCTTTCAGAATAGTTACTGAGGCATCTTTGTGACAAGGTTAATAGGATGTGTCAGTTATATAAACCTATCACAAAATGGAAGTCAGATGGCTGTGCCAGTCTGGTTTGAAAAGGGAAATCTGACTGTCAAATCTCTCTTGAAAAAAAAAGGTTATTTTTTTTACTCTATAAATACATACACCCTAAATACATTCATGCTATCAGAACATATCTGCTTCATCTCTACTTGTTTCCAAATTTAAATGTATTGGTCCAAGTTGTTTGAAGGCTTATCTATCTAATAGTAATAATTTTCTAGCAAAACTAAATACACTGAAGACAATACAACTCAAAATCACTTGATTACCTTCCTAAAATTGTTATGAAGAAGAGTCAGGGGAAAACCTTTTGTTTTTTTGTTTTTTTTGTTTTGCCTCAGCTTTCATCATTTATCTGATTCATTTTGAAAACTAGATTATCAGGTAGTGATGTATCTAATAATGATCCCTTCAACATTCCTATCAACCATACGTTCTGCAATAATTTTCACTGTATTTGCAGCAAGGGTGCTAGTCTAGTCATGCAAGCTGATAGCTATAACAACTGATGCTCAAAATAGTTCTTCAAACATTCCTCTTTGAAAAATCTTGTTGTAATCCAAAGGGGCTTCAACATCTACTAAAGTCATACCCAAATACCTTTCTAATACTTTAAGGATAAGCAAGCTGAGACATTAATTGCATGAATGCAGTGAATAAGCACGATACCGCAATAGTCCACCCTGAGCAGAATCAAATCTCCAGGAAGTGGGCTGAAGATTGTAACATTGGTGTCGTTTTTAGTCTTGATGAAAACTGTCTCTCATTCCAATTACTGTTGCAAAAGGAAATAACTTTCCAACTCTCTTTATAAAAGATATACCTGGTCTGGTTCTAAATCAATATATTTCAATGATGTATGCAAAAAAACTTTCCATTTCAGGTTGCGATTTTCAGCATGTATGTAATATGAGACCTGAAGGTCTTTTCAGTTTCCATAACATCAACTTATATTTTATGTTGATTGTGATTATTCTCTTCATCCGCATAAAACCAATATATACGATCTCACTTATAAACATATGTTTGATATATGAAAGCTTTGGAATTTTCTCACTTCCCCCTTCTCCTTCAATAAAACCCTCCATCTTATTTTCAAAGCAGCTATATTAAGCTGAAAGTCTTTAAACAGAAAAAAATAAATTTGTACTCTATCTTCTTTTACAAGAACAATAAGATTGTTAGATGGATGGATACCATATAACAGCATGTAATGCGTAGCAAGTACTCACTAGAGGCAAGAAAGTGAGCAGAGGGCGGACTCTTGGACGTGGTTTAAGTGTGGCTGTTCCGGAATCTGACCCAAAGCGATTACCGCCATAATAAATGCCATCCACTTCACCTAAAACAAAACAAAGGCGATAATAAATAAGTGAAGGAATGAAGACCAACTGTTGTTTTTGAGATGAACTGTAAACTTCATAAATTATTCCACTCTATATTTTTTCATCTAGCAAACCAATCCTACCACCTAAATAGTTTGTAATAATATTTATCCAGGAGATATATCAGATTCCTTTGACAGACGCCTTAATTAAAGGGTATTAAAAACAGAAGCACATAAAAGGTCACCATGGTTTCACAAACACTTGGAAACCACTTCAAATTACTTTATGCATAGAATCTAAAAATTATTAGAATCCTTCTAAAGATGCAATCTAGACTTGCCTTCAAATACAATCTCAACATGTACTTGGAAGCTTCTCTGTGAGTATATCAATATGATACCAGAAAATATGTAAATCCTTTCACTCTCAGCCTTGCATCCTTATAACCATTGTAGAATTGTGTGGGAATTAAAAGCTGAGCTGGTTAACTATGAGCTCAATTCCTGATTTTAAAAAAAAGACTGTAAAGACTTCGTCTTGGGCTATGGGTGGAACTATTTCCATTAGCAAAAGCACCCTATTACCATGTGTCTGGTCACCATAGCACCAACCTCTGCTCTGCATAAGCAACTGGCCAGGGAGTCTTTCTACTCCCAGAACTTATTGATGGTGTTTCCACTTGCCATTACTAGAAGAAAAGTAGGAGGGAGACACGTAGAAGAGAGTGAACTGATTGGAGTGTTCATTTTTGTGTGTCCTTTTGGCGACCAATTTCCCTTGCTAGTGGGCAGGTGGCAGGAGTGTCAGCAATCACAATTGCCCTTGCAGTTCCTGATGGCGGCCACATTAACTTTCAGGATCATGAAGCCGGAAAGAAGTTGCATGCACAAGGCCATCAAGCAGGTAGGGGAGCAAAGGGGTGCAAGTGCAGAGGAACTGGGAAACAGTTTGCTATCAGAAACTTTGCTATCAGAAAGCTGTCAGGGAACACTGGAAATGAAGATCACATGACTGTGGGTGACCAAGGCAGTGTGGCAGCAGAACTGAAGCAGCAGTAGCACAGCAGTGCCAAAGAGACTACAACTTCCCCAAATTTTACTCCCATGGGTGTCATAAGTCCAGGATTTAAGGCACATTTTGTAAATTAGCTCATTGGTTTAAAATTTCTTTCTCTTTGAAGCACCATTACAAACAAACAAATACGAGAGTTTTAGTAGTATACAGATATTCTAATGGACGCTCATTCTTGGAACTATTATTCACAACAGCACAATTTTTACATTTGCAGATGAACAGTCTCTGTAACACCTACATGTCATACTTCTGCCTTATTCTGATATTCAGCTCTTGCTTAAAGATAAACCATATTATTTACAAAGTAATCCTTGTGAGAAAAAATAAAATCAAAGTTGATTACTTCCTTATAAGCACCAATAAAGATTTGTGAGTTAAAAGAGATGCAAATCAATATACCCCTATGAAAATAACACACCCTTATTTATAATTCTACTTAGGTAGCTGGCTGGCTGGGAATGTTTGCGATTGCATCCCAGTCAGAAGTATCAGACACTGCATTACAATTTCAAAGTATCCCATGTTTCTGAAAAACCATTGTAACCTTGTTGTTTATGAGAAAAAAGTCCAAATGTTGCTGTGTGATATTTCTAATATGATTAACAGAAATAGCAAGAACATATGCACATTTGAGTTTTTCAGAGTGTCCTAGCAGGAAAGATGATATAAATCAGGGGGTACAGCAGAAGCAAGAAAGTTGAAAAAAATGAGAATAGATGTTTTAAGCTATAAGACTTTCAGTTTAATGCCATTTGCAGTATGGAGTACAGGTGAATCCCTAGTGGCAACAGAAAAAAGAATGAAATCAAGAAAGCTTTTTCAAGTGTGGTGAAAACATGCTTTTCTATTCTTATTAG
Organism: Oxyrhabdium leporinum; assembly: GCA_032468155.1. Taxonomy (NCBI): domain Eukaryota; kingdom Metazoa; phylum Chordata; class Lepidosauria; order Squamata; family Cyclocoridae; genus Oxyrhabdium; species Oxyrhabdium leporinum. The sequence continues at coordinate 98,631 of JANHFL010006327.1, read as the reverse complement.
TCTTCCATCTAAAGTGGAGTAGCTAATCCTTCTGATAACTCAGCCTCTTTTTCCCCATCATCTTATCTGACAGGTTTTGACAGACCAACCAATCAAATTGTGGTGTCAAAGAACAAGCAACAACCTATTGACCACATTCCCCAAACTCAAGCTTCAACATTTCCTTTATGTTCTTCCATTGATAGTGCAGAATCCCAAGTGGTTTAGCTGCTTTTATCACCTCAGCAGATCTTGGTCATTTAGTTATGCTCAGAGCACTGAAGGACAAAGCATCCTCAGTGTTTTTCAGTTTTGCAAGTTTACAACCTGCATCCACCGTAGTGCTTTTTGTCTGGTGCCTTTGAAGGAAACATCAAACAGGACCATAGATATGGATTCAGTGCATTCAAAGGATGAGAGTTCACTGAAAGACACCTGTTCTTGATGTTTCATTTTTTTTACTAAATAAGGCATTGGGGAACAGTAAAAATTAGAAGGCAATCTTTAATAGTTACAACCACAATATGTATAAATTCCTGGAAATGCTTACCCTGGTTCATTCGCTGGATAAAATAAATGCATTATCCCAATAACAATATCCCATGAAGACCAATTTCAAGACGAACTGGACATATAGATGAAATGATTCCTATTTCTTGGAAATAAGAAGCAACTTGGTGGGAAGCACCCAGCCTGGCAGAGAGGAGGGATCAAACATGGAATTAGCCTGGAATCCCTGCACAATCACAAAAGGTCTAGGCCTATCCCCCTAGGTTCCTTGGAATTTATCAATCTTCTACACTGAGGAGATTCTTGTATTATAGGCAGAACTTAATAAAATACTTAGTTTGAATTCTTCATGTAAGGGTCGAGTTGTTCAAGCCTGGCACAACTAGACAATCTGTGACCCCTTGGATCATTATATCAGACATATTTCCCGACTAGATTTCTCAATGCCTTCAACAATGGCAGAGCTTCTAATGGACTTAAAAGGTTCTTAAAATATGCAGGGAGATATTCAGAGATGTATCTGCCTTGAAAGTAGCCCATGTTGAACTGTATAGCATGGTCAAATATCAGGAGTTAACCAGAGGAAATGTTTTATAACACTTGTATTATGTCACAAAATGCTTTATGATATTTTTATGTCATAACATGTTTTACAAAATTTGCCAAATTTCAATTACTCAGAAGTTATGGATGCCAAATTTTGGATGTATTGTGAACGTTAGTTCATTTAGGTACATTAATTGAAAAGGTTTTGCCCTATGATGCACTATTTTGCCCAGTTAAAAGTTACATATACAAAAACTTTAGCAGTATAGCAAGCAACTCAGAGGGTGAGGACCAGAGACAGTAATTTTTTGGTACCAGGACTGAGTACCAAATCATAAAAATATAACAGCATATCAAAGAACAGGCTTGCCTTTAATATTCTGCCAAAACATTTAGCCTTTAGTTCCATGGTTTTCACCTTAAAGGATCTTCTCCTGAATTGGTACCTTTTTAAAAAAACAATAACTAGATCTATTTTTACACTGTAGTATCTCATCTTAAGTTCTCAACTGTAGTTCAAAATTGGCTGACAGTTTGACAGAAGAAATACAGATTTAATTAAATCTGTTAAATTATTCAAGGAACTTTAACTAAAGAAACTATAATCCTATGCAAGTCTACAAGTAGACTTTGGGGCTTTATTTCCAAGAAAATCTATAAAGATTTATAGCCTTAATATATGTGATTTAGCCTTTTAATAGATTGATTAATTCAGTTACATATTTCTATATTTGCAAATGAGTAAACCAAGCCTATTTCTGAATATGTATGTCTGTGTACTTAAATATATGTTTTTTTTTCAAACGATCCTAGTACATAAATAGCAGTAGGCACTACTTTAGAAGACAAATTCATTTGTCTGCAAAACCAACAAGGAAATGAAATTTTTAAAGTTAGGTTTGCCACCTACCATTTTATAAGAAGTTCTATTAATGCATTTTTAAAATTGGGATACCTTAATTACTTATTTGGCTACAATTTTACATATGCTTAATTAGGACTTTCATTAAAATAAATAATACTTTCAAATTAATATTATTAGATTGCATAGTTTATAATGAATATAATTTGTTTATTCCAATAGCCCCATAAAAAGACATTGAAAACATATACATGTTTAATCAGAAATATAAATGATATATTTTATCATTTAAATTATTAAATTAAATATTGATTTAAATCAACCTTTTACAATCTGGTATGTCTGAAGATGGAGTGGGTTGGAATTATGGCTTCTAGAATGCCACGCTAACATAGCCTTTGATCATATTGAGTTGGTATTCTAGATTAAAATTTCTAAACCTCAGTAATTTTAAGACAGCTACTTCTACTTCCCAAAATTCTCTAGCTACCGTAGCCATCTTAAACTTGCTGAGGTTAAGAAAACTAGTCTAGATGGTAGAAGTTTGGTATATCTGGATGGCAGCTGCTTGGCCCAGTTTGTTTAACCTTTCAAACATCAGCAACCTAAATTTTAGTATCTCTCCCTTTGTTTTACACATGGTTACATATCCAAACTAATAGTGCTAATTGGATAATATAAATATCTTGAAGATTTGGAGAAGACCTTTATTCATTATCTTTCTGCATACCTTCCTAGAACAATCTTTGGGAAACATAAAGGAATTTAAATCTGACCTCAGGAAAGGTATATTTATATTTATATGGGTCTGTTACCTGGAACCCTGACACAAGCCATTAAAAAGGGTCTTGGAAAGATCAGAGACTGAAGGAAGTGTGAAATGGAAAATAACCTCACTTTACTCTGGTTTAGTATAAGATGAGACAGAGAGAAACTTGGACAAGATTCTACTATTCATACACTGCAAAAATAAAATAACATTCCTGGAAAATCTGTGGTGTCTTTGTTTTGACCCGGCCCACTTTGAAGACATGACAGGAATCTAAGATTTGTAGAAATCTCTATCACCTGATAAATATTCAGAAAAACTGCCTTTGGGAGGCATCCCAAAATAGCTCAGCAGGGACTGACATGCTCCGGTAATGAGGCAAACTCATGATTCTTGAGGGAGAAGGGAAGAAAATCGCAAGGGAGAGGTTAGCAGAATGGAAGAAAGATTTCAGGAACTAGAATATTCCATTGTTCTTTCTTTTTTCAACGCTCAAATGTATCTATTTTTCTGTAGCCAAAACTACAGGGCCGAAAATATGCATGGAAGAAAATAAAATTAAACAGAGCAACAAAAAGTGGGAGTAGGAGGAATGGGAATTAAGAAAATGTGATGGATTATAGTAAGAAGGTGTACTCCCAGGAGGGACGTGGTATATTTCAGATGACTAAGGGCAACACAACTCAGATATCATGTGTGAGAGAAAGAGGATGAATCCAGCCCCTCCCTAACAGTTCACAGATTATATTGTAGCTGCAGATAATAGAGTCCTTAGTCTAGCAAGATTTTGTCTACAGGTGTTAAACAATAAAGAACTAAGATTATTACGGCCTGACAAATGAAGACGAATGGCGTAGACCAGGGGTGTTAAACTGGCGGCCCATGGGCCGGATGAGTCATATGCAGGCTCCACCCACCCCAGCTCCATGAAGGGAAAAAACATTGCAATATGTCACATATGGCATGACACCGTGAGTTTGAAACCTGTGGCGTAGACTGTCTTGAACCAACATAACGTCAAGGACAAGCTTCTTGTATTTTACCAGTTTCCTGAAAGACAGGCCTTTTGTTCTTTGTCTTTCACTACCTGTCCTTAGAATTATAGTTTATTGAATTGAAGTATACTTCAATTTGGTATACACAGCTGTGTGATGTGAATTATTGTTTCATAGAAAGGGAATGTTTGGGGAACATTATCACCTTGTTGCTAGCATCATCATGATAATTCAAAATTACTGGAAAAAAAACATGTTCAGAAAGACAATAATAGAGATTAGATCATATTTATTCTCCAGATCTCACATTTTCCAGATGTTTTTTGCAATGACAATTGAGATTTAAACACAACTAAAGGCCCATTAAAATGGCAAGAAACCTTGATCGTGTTGGAACATTCTCGAATCAGAAACTGTGGACATCTTAACTTCCAACCTCACATTATTACCACATAATCACACCTCTCTGAGATGTGTTTTCTAATAGTTAATACAGCCCATAATTTACTTTAACAAGCTTGTCAGGTGAACAGCATGAATTAACAAGTATGATCATCAGACACACTCAAAATCTATAAGCCCCACCTCTGTTGGAAAGCTCTGCAGGAAGTTGCTGCAAAGAAAGTAAACATTAAAGAACATAAAAAAAAGAAGGGAGACAAATAAAGTGTGCATGATCGGCAGTAAAAGAAGCAGAAAAATCCTTGTCCACTGCAATTCCCTTAGTGATTCAAAGTTGGAAATAGACAAGGAATTAAATATAATTTCATTACATAAAGGGCATCTGCATGTGTGTGCTTTTTTCTCCTCTCCACCCACCAGCAAATCTGTATTAAAGCACCACTGCACCATTTTAAGCTCTGCCCATTTTAGGCATCTGGGTCATGATATAAATAGGAAAAGTTATGATTTGCACACACTTGCACACACATACAAAAGAGGCCCAAACATCTACAAAATACTTGCCTCTACCATATGTGATTTTTTTTTGTTTAGCAGATGTAGCCTATTAATTCCCTTTCTAATTAGGAAAGAGCTGGAAGAAATGTATTTCTTATGGAAATACATATCTGAGTATTTCTTCTATAACAATGAGCACACTCCTGAAATTCTTCAGATACCTATTCTTCTGGATTGTCATTTCAGTTAAGATCATGCACACTAAATTCATCTCTCCTTTAAAGTTATGAATTCTTGGACCAATTTTCCACCTAGATAGCCAAAATAAGCTTTGAAAACCAGCAAGCAATTTGTAGCACAATTAACACCATATTACTTGTATAAAATATTATTTTTTTCTCATGAGGAATATATATTTTAATTTAATTTAACTGATATCTTAACTGGCACTGTTCCAGTGTTCTCTTATAGTCCAAAACTACGTAGCAAGGACAAGCTAACAGGGTAGGCTCACAAAGAGCAGAAATGCAAATCATTTGAAAGATCCTTTCAATTCAAAATAAATACTAATTTCTGAGAATGATAAGGAATTATGAAATGGTAGGAAGAGGGTAGGGGATATAGCTAATTGTAAGATAAAAAGAGTTAAGTGCCAGTTGTTCTAATCGGCTATTGATACCTGACAATCATCTATATACTACCAAAATTCTTGTGCCTGTAAATTTTAACAGAATGAAATGTTGCCTCCCATGGAATTGAATCTTGGCAAATTTTATTAAACATTTTATGGCATAAGATTATTATAAAACATTTTATGACATAAAATTATCACGAAGCTTTTTATGACATAACACAAAATGTCATAAAACATTTCCTGTGGTCAACTCCTGATGTTTGACTGGTGCTAAACAATTCATTATGGGCTAGTTTCAAGGCAGATACATCTCTGACTATTTCCCTGAATTTTCAAGAGCTTTTCAAGACTATAAGAAGCTCTGCTACTGTTAAAGGCACTAAAGAATCTTGTCAGAAAATATCTCTGAAACAATGATCCAAAGGGTCACCAATTGTCTAATATTTTCTAAAGGTGGATTTTCAGGGTGGCTATTCTATACAGGGAATTCTGGGATTGCTGTGTATCAAGTTGCATCTATTATCAGAAAATATTAGGATTTAAGTAGTTATTGATATGGATTGGAAAATCAGTGCTAGAGGAAAAATTAAGAAGGCTTCAGTGGCATGAAAAATAACACAAGACATTTAATAAAGAATAAATATACAACCAAAATAGAAACATTTTCAGAACAGTTGTCCAAATTAACTGCATTTTAAGAAGTCAGTCAACCTGAACTGACATGGCATGAATTGGTTATATGATACTTTCAACACATTCCCAAATTGCAGTTCATCATATCTTTTATTTGTTTTTGGAAATTTTCTAAATACTTGGCAAGTTTTCATTTGGAAGTCCATTTCTCACAACTTACAACCAAGCTGTGCCTAATAAATCATACGTAGTTGCTAGTTTGCCATACAATGGCTAATTTTACCAAATCAGAAAATATATCCTAGAATGGGCCTTTAGGATCCTCTAGGGGAAAAAAACCCCCACAACAATAAGAGGAAAATTGTACTGAAGGCCATACATATAATCTTTGACTTACAACAGTTCATTTAGTGACAGTTCAAAGTTACAACAGCATTGAAAAAAATGACCTATGATCCTTTTTCATACTTACAACCCTTGTAGCAGCCCCAGTCAGGTGATCAAATTTCAGATGCTTGGCAACTGACTCATATTTATGATGGTTGCAGTGCCCTGGGGTCATGTGATCACTTTTTGCGACCTTCTGACGAAGTTAGTGGGGAAACCAGATTCACTTAACAACTGTGTTACTAACTTAAGAACTGCCATGATTCACTTAAGAACTATGGTAAGTAAGGTTGTAAAATAGGGCAAAACACACTTAACAACTGTCTCACTTATCAACAGAAATTTTTGGCTCAGTTGTGGTCGTAAGATAAGGATTACCTGTACCTACTCTGTGTATTCCTCAGGGTTACCTGCATCTTATTATTAAGGCCTATGATCGGATTTCTTTGTAAGCAAACATGCATAGGATTGTGCTGTAAGGCAGAACCACTGTCAATAGCCATTACATTTGAAGAAGGGAGAATTAAATGTGAAGAAAACAGACTTGCCTGTAGCAAAGCAATACATGTATTGTCCAGCCTACATCTAAGACTAGATTCACACTCAGTTTACTAAGTGCATTAATTGTATGTGGAGATTTGTACATGTCATACACTACAAAGGCATTCCTTATCTTCTCCTTGCATAATCAAAAGGTTTCCCAGATGTAACAATCCCCACCCCATGAGAGTTGCTTTTTTTTTCTTCGCCTATCATTCAATCTCATCTGCCCACATAGATTCTATTCAGGTAATTTCTATATTGCTTCTGTATTGCAACTTATTAACCACAGCTAGCTTCATAGTGCTCCGAGGAAGCCAGGCACAAATTATATTTACCAATCTGTTCCCATCTCTGCTTAAGTTAGTCTAAAGTACCCAGCCATTGAATACAGTTTTGTTCATTTACTGGAAGGCAGCATCTATGCAAATTGTGCAAAATTTTTTAAAGGTTAACTCTGAGTAGTCAGAATTTATATGATCTTGGAAATCACAATGCATCCACAAATGATAGGGGGAGTTGGGGAAGCCACAGTATGCCAGATCAGTATATAAAGAATGTAATATGATTGTATTTAATGAACAGGCAATTAAATAAACATGTGGAATATATATAAACAAGGTTGCTAAATGTATAATACAATGATATATTTAATGATGCTCAATGACTGGTTTTGCTGAAGCAACATCTCTCCGAGAGGAATTCAGAATAGCAAAACTTTGGAAAGAGAGCAACAGTAATGCTTTCTCCATCTATTATTTTTTAATGGCTTTTTCATTCTAGGAATGCAAAATAAAACCTGGCAAAGATAAAGATGAATTTGAAATGGAAATAAAGGCTATTTGGAATTAGAAGTTGAAGAAATATAAAAGGAATGATTTTTCCCACACATGAAGACTTTAGTCATTCTCAATCTGGTGTCTTGAAGGTGAACTGGACAACAACGTCTATTGAACCAAGATAGTTGTGCATGTTGATTACAAAATTACATTTCAAAGTACCAGGTTGAGGAAGGCTGATCTGCCCCTATGATTTGCTAAACTAACATATCCCCTTGTTATAATAATGTAAAATAAGAATGTCTGGGAGACCTCTTCCTTATCAGTAGCAAAGAATAAGAAGGCTGAAAATCTGAGAGATTAGATTAAAATACTCCACTAAACCAAAGACTATGATGTGTACAGAATTTGACAGCAATATGGACATGGCAAAGTTCCATTTGTTAGTCAGCTGGTTATACAAATGGAAAAACATGAGATAAGTAAGTTGGCTAATTCTTAGGCTTTGGATATTATGTACACCTCAGAGGTTGTAGAGAGTCTGTAAATCTCTCACCCACAGGCTGCCAAAACTATGAAATGTTCTTATGCTGAAAAGAAGCAAGAATTCCTGTCAGCCCTAATTTTTATAAGGCAACTTCATTTCTTCAAACATCAGCTGATTGCAACAGTTTGGTCTACTTAGTATAAGATGGGGGTGATACAGAATATTTTTGCATCCAAAGAGCACAACATTTAATAGATTTCTTTCAGTGATCAAGAAAATGCAGATGTTATGATGGTGATGTGATGATCTTATTTCAGGAATTTAATTTTTGATCCTTTCTTCACTTTTAGAGCAGTAAACAGTGGCATCATTAACATTAATAGGCACATCAAGCTGTTAGGGGATTAATGCACCAGGAATGTGGCAACACAATAAATTCAAGTCAATGTATTTTTATTTAAAGAAAGGATTTGCGAACAGCCTTCTTTAGAGATTTTTTTAAAGCCATATTCTTGAGGTTGAGATGAAATATTGGAATGACAAAGATATGTCTCTTTCATATAAACTTAATCAGATGTTAGACTTTTCTCTTTACAATTTAGCCAGGAAACATTTAACTCAAAGAACAAGAAGCCCAAAGCTCTAATTAATAGTATGTATTATAAGGACTGCAAAAGATAATTTATTTAATATGGTATATAACAAAAGAATTCCAATAAAGTCCAAGAAGATGCTCATTTATAGGCAGTAAAAACATTGTCCATTTCTTTAAACTTTTTTGTAAAGTTGACAGATGGAGATTGACCTCTTTGTGAAGGTGGGACAATCTGTATATATGTCCATCATTTTGGTAACTGTTCCTTCTCTTATCATTATGAAAAATAATTCTTGCACCAGACTCAGAAGAATTTTTAAAAGCAAAAGCCTAATTTAAGATGTGATTCGCTGATCTTTAGTCAACAATGTTGAATTGCATCATCTGGTTTTATATAAATGTATCAGAATGGACTTGTGCCTCTACTAACTCTTGGTATGATATAGCTTATACCAGTTTTTGCTAAAAGGTAGCCAGGTATGTTGGAAACAAATGTAGGCAGTTCTCAGAATTCCTAGCCATGCTACACTTTGAGATCTGTCATTAATTAGGTAAGCCTCTGGTTATGATTGGGACTGAAAATGTTGTGCATGTATTTGTTAAATGTAAGTAAATAAATGAATGTGCCTAGTGCTCTAGATTCATTGGTAGCAGTATTTAGTTGGGAAGCAATCATAAATTCTAATGTTTGTACCCCGTGTGTTATTAACATCTTCCAAAGAACTCTCTAATTGTAACCTCTAACTTTAAGGATTATGCAGAATGAAAGCAGTAAATAAGGAATCAATGAGAATAACTCCCACAAGTGAAGATGAGTCTACATCTATGGGACATAGATGTAGCCTGTATATAAATTCAAAGCTGCCTAAATGGCTCATTTGAGGGCTCATTTGACTTGGAATGCAAAAGAACAAGTAGAATTTGGTAGTTAAGAGGATTTCTCAATTATTCTTACAATATTTATTCAAGTCACTGCAAACCATTCAGGATTATTATACTATTGGATTTAAAATGTAAAATGAAAACCCAATTTTCCCCTCAGTGTGCTGTCAAGGTGAAAAATTAAACACTAAATTAATGTTTCTCAAACTTGACATCTTGAAGAAGTTTGTCAACTTTCAAAATTCCTCAGTAAGCATTGTTCTAGGAATTGAAGTCCAAACATGTCAAAGTTGCACTAACCAACAGAATAGTTTATATCCCAGGAACATTTGTGGAAAGAATTCATCAGTGATAAACTTGACTATATTTCAACTAGTTTCTCAGAGATAAGATGGAGATAAGATGGAAGAAAAGTTAAATCTGTTGTGAACTCACAGGGAACGTTTTTTACAAAATTGGCCATTCCTGATGATTGGGTTGTATTTGCAAAAGTGACATCATCTTCCTAATCACTATATAATTAATTTGGTCGGTAAGGGATATTTTTCAGATATGTAGAACACTGTTGTGTCATTTTTCTGCATTACCCATGAGAGGTGTAGCTGTATTTTATGCTGAGTACATCCATAGTTTTAAGGGAAGTATAGGAGAGAGGGAAGGGCCAGAGACTAGATCCAGAAATCTTTGAGTCAGTGACACCCACAAGTCCACACCCATTGCAAGTTGGGTAACTTGTGTTTAATTTGCAATTTACGTATGCAAAACTAAGGTGAGGTTCAAGCTGAATTCAACTATTTTTTTAGTCCATGAAGCATAAAAACGTTGTAAACATTTCATTCAAGCAGCTGTTTAATATATGGGCATGGAGCATCTTCTGTGTTATGTTTAGCTATTCATTTACCTCAAATAGGTAGCTTTCTCAAAGAAAGCGCCAAAGCTTTGGATGTAATTTTCCACAATACTCCATGCTAATCACAAGCATGAGCAAAGTTATAACCTATAGAGCAAATGTCTTCAACCTTGGTATGCAAATTCCAAATTCTCACTGATATATGAATTGGCTGAGGAAACGTGACAAATAAAGTATGCAGATAGGAAAAGGGGATCATAGAAATATAGCAATAACACGTTCTCTTTCAAAGGATTTGCAGTCCCATGTTAGCAGTAGAAAAATACAGAGACAATTGTTGGAAATACAAGAAAACAACTGACTGAATTTTATTTCTATACCAGTATTGAACTAATATAGCTAAGTCAGCAGATCTGCTGAAGGCATGTAGGACACTCTATGTACCAGATACATATCTGTGGATACCCATGACATAACCTCAGACTGACAGGAGGGAAGTTCAAAGTAATGTTAGAAATATTGCTTCTCAGAAAGAATAGTGGAAACTTGGAATCAACTTCCAGCAGAGGTAGTGGGTCAGTCATCAATAACATGCTTTACAGGTGCTTGGGATAAACACATGGCCATCATTAAAAAAAATAACAATTAAAAACATCAAATAAATAAGGGGGGGAAAAACCCCAAACCTAAAGGGCAATTCAGTGAACCACTAGGTCTTTCTCTGCCATCAATTTTCTATGTTTCTATGAATGGCTTTCTAGGACTCAAAAGTAAAAGTCAAAAGAGGGATGCTGTTATTCCTTCAGTTGGGTATTATTGCCTCACCTCCCTAAAGAGAGAGCTCAAACTGTATGTTTTATGCATTTTTTTATGTAATAGAGAGGAAGGAGACATTAAATTTGATTCCTTTGTCAGCTTCAACCTTGCCCAGTGCACACAGACTTGCTCAACTCATTGTCCACACTATACATGGCCCTTGCTGGCAATATATATATATATGTTCATTTCTGTTTTAAGATCAACACAAAGGTCTCAGGTAAGCAACTAGAAATCTTGTGAGCAAAAACTGTCTCAATAATATTTACAAAAGAACCTAAAGTAAAATATTTTTAGGACTCCCCTCTTTATTCCATCCGTGATATGAATATAAAATCAGATTAGCAATTTTGCTTACATTGAGCCACATCCTAGATACTGCCTTTTTCAATCTCGTTTCTCTGTGGGAGCTATAATTCCCTTTTGTGAAAGACAATGCAGTGATCTATGCATGGATACATTTATATTTCACTCCATTCTTTCTGCTCTTCTTCCTTGCACAGAGAGAATTTGATATCGCATAGCCTGAATTATCTTGACGCAAGATAGAAAGAAACGTGTTGTGTAGGGGACAGATTGCTCAGCTTTGTGTATATACAAACAGAACATGGAACCAGTTTTAGATATTTGTGCAACAAAGAATGAAAACAAACATTGATCCATTCTTTCTAATTTTTTCTTGAGCTTATTTTGGAATGACACAGAAAAGTGGATCCTGGACTAAAAATTAAGTGTAAGAAGGAAGCAGAGCCCTCTAAATATTTTTTCAGGACTAATTCCATAATTAGGCTGCATGGTAAGCAGTAAGAAGTCCTTCCTCTTGGAAATTGCATTGTCTAGGCAGTTCAAAGTTATAGGTTATACTGAAGCCTCTCATGATTCAACTGTGTTTTCATTTTTATAGACATATTATCATATTTATACCTTACGGCTGAGGGTTGAAAGCATATGTGGACAGTAGTAGGAACTACCAATAGGGAATGTGAAGAATGGTAACAAAGATGTCCTTTGTAGATTTAATTCCTTACTCTTCTTCAAAATATACACACCTATTCAATCTTGACAGCTTACCAGCCCACCAAAGAAAGAATATCTGAATGTAATCGGGACATCTCAAAACACATATCTCTAACGGTCATATCTAAAATAGATCAAATGTTAACAGATACTATCTCAAACTGAGATAGTTTTAGGTGTTTAATTAGCAAGCTCTATTTTAGTTAATTAGGAACAAGTCAAAAGATAAAGTTTTCCATTTCTTTAATTTCATAAGGTTTACTCTTTCTTTCTCTCTTTTTTGACAAAAAAAATAGGGTCGTCAGATCTGGGCTGCAAAAATCAGGAAACTGGCAAAGAAAACTCTAACTTTTTGCTGCCATCTGGTGATTGTCCACATTTTTGTAGCTCAAAACAAAAAGCCCTAAACAAGAAGCAACAATCCTGGATACTGAAATATCTACAGTATATATGCTGTGGAAGCAAAACATTTTGTCTCCAGAGCTAACATATGGGCACAATTTGTATAATTTAGTGACCTTTAAAGACACCATTTATGAAGAATTTTAATATGCAGTTTCCATCTATTCCATTGGCCTTTGCATCCAATTCATCTGGACAATCCCTGGCTGAAGCAAATAAGTGTTGCATGGCTACTTTGCTGAAAGAGAACTTAAATTTGCCAGATTAATCCTATCATGGACACCCTGCATTTCAAGTGAATTCAGAGTTAGTACCCACCCATCTGAGCCTGGAGGCTATTGTACCACAATTACAGGCTACAAGAGAGAATTACCACCTACAGAACAAGTCTTTGCTGTCATTACCAGAGGCTACTAGCACATGTCCATCTAAATGATAGCTGCAATCAGAACAATTCTAATCCCACATGAAATGACAAACATTTCATTAAATTGACTCTGGAAATCAACTTCTAATTCTGCTCTTTAAACAGTGCTTTTACAGGAGCTACAATTGGAATCTGCTGTACTCGTTCTTATGTTTAATTATTTGAGACAGCGTAAGGATCCAGGCTGCTAGTTTGGTTTTTCAGGTTACAACATGTTTCCATTTCATCCAGTCATTCTTACCAAATACTTAGTGTAGATTTCTAGCTGAATTGTTGCTTAATATATATCTCTTGGAATACAAATTAAACATGCACACCACTGCCACCCGAGTAAAAGCTCTGATGCCTGGATCAGTTCTACAGTACAGAGCCTGTTCAGCTGAAAGTCCACAGCTAAAGTATAAATCAGTTCTCCTTTTCCTTCTCACTCTGCCTTGAAAACTCAAAGAAGCCATACTGACCTGAGGTTTTCAGGCTGTCAGAGTTGACCTCTTGTGTGAAGATCCAAGGAGGGTTGGTGACAAAGAGAGAGCTGGTGGAATTGTTGGTGGCATGCTTTTTCCCAAAGAGTCGGCTAAAGGTTCCCTGAACTGAATTATGCTTCTTCATCCTTGCTTCTGCTTTCCCTAATGTTTCTTAGCTCCTCTGTTTAGCAAAACATATTTCCAGTTTGCTCGGTTACCACCTAGCACACAGAGCTCCAGCAGGTGTTAGTCTGAGGAACTCTCTTTTCAGCTGCTTTAAAGCTTAACCACCTGAGCAGGTAGAGGGCTGGCTGCTGTGCTTGGCCACACCCCACAGCAGCTCCTTCCGTCACATTCTTTGCTTGCTGCTACAATAAGTCATTGTTAAGACCAAAACAGTTCTTTACCTCTGAACTGGCGAAGGTCTTCCCCAAGGCAGTGCCACGTCCCAAGTATGGCTATAATCTTTACAGTGTTTCCCGAGAAAATTGCAAAAAAAACCCAAGCACACTGTCCAGATGTTCAGATTAAAACCAAGTAAACGAGTATGTATTTGTTAGCAACACAGATTCTCCAGCCTGCCCAGTCAATATTTATTTAACTTTATAACCTTGTCTGTTTGTTAAAGGTTCAGAAGCAGCATTTGTAAATGTACATTTTTAAAGAAAAATTGCTGTATTTTCTTTTTAAGTCAGTTTCATGCATGTACGGCAGAAGTTCAGAAGCTGAGCCTTAAGACCTTCAGGAGCCTCTGAAAATCTGGAATGTGGCCATCATGTGCCATTCAGAAGTTATCACCAAATTGTCATATTTAATGTCATTGAAAGGGAAAATGATGAATATAATATATACTAGAGCTGCCGAAGCAGGTGCTTCAGGGTACATAAGCATATGTACTATTTGTAGGAATTATTTAAAGCAAGCATGTCTTTTTGTGAGAGCACAGTGCAGCTGCAGAAAGTAATCACATAGTCAAAGAGAGAAGAACAGTTGCTTCAAAGAGCTTTAGACAGCTGCTTACATGAACACCACCAAACATTCCGAAGCACTGCGTGGCATTGCATATAACTCTACATAGAATAGAATAGAATAGAATAGAATAGAATAGAATAGAATAGAATAGAATAGAATAGAATAGAATTTCCACTTTAAATGTACACTAAGCAGCATACATTAAAATTAAATTTTGTTGCATTCAGCTCTCAAAGGATAACCATTATTCATATACTCACATACACACACATTTATGACACAGAGAAACATCACAGTCTCGTTCGAATGTATACTTATACATGGTGAAAAAAAAAGAATTCTGCGAATTTAAAAGACAGATGGCATAAGGAACAAAGCTGTTACAGAATCTAGTAGTCCTGCTATAAATATAAACTTCAATCGTGCCTCTGTAAAAGGTGGCCAGGACAGTGGAAAGATGTGTTCTCCTCATCTGATGCAGGAAATGCAAACACTGGTTTGCACACTTCACCAAAGATAGCATATGAAGAGACAGGTACTTAATACTGTTGATCATCTCCACCGCTGCAGCCTTGATACAAAGTGGTTGTATGATTATGTCAGCTTTCTAAAATCAAACAATGAACTCCTTTGTTTTATTAACATTCAAAACCAGGTTGTTTTTATTGCACCAGTCCAGCAAAGCTTTCACCTCCTGCCTATAAGAATCATCATTGTCATCCTGGATAAGCCCCACCACTGCTGCATTATCCACACACTTCACAATGTGATTCATAGCAGACTTGGCACAGCAGTCTTGGGTCATCAAGGTGAACAGTAATGGACTCAAGACACAGCCCTGTGGGGAACCCGTATACTCAAGGAAATGGAATTGGAAACTTTTCCTCCAACTGGCACAAACTGGGGCCTATCAATAAATGAAATCAAATGTTGTTGACCTGACCCCATTCATATTTTTCAGGGCAGCTTCCCTAGGAAGATTTTATGTGTGAAGGAATCTAGACATGATCCTGAAAGAATAATTGATGAGGGACCTAGAGAAGCAATTATATATAACAGGGGTATCAAACTGGTGGCCCGTGGGCCGGATGCATCATGTGTAGGCCACACCCATCCCAGCTCCACAAAGGGAAAAAAAATGTGAAACATCACGTGATGCTGCGAGTTTGACACCTGTGATATACAACTAGTCCTTGGCTTATAACCACAATTTGGACTAGAATTTCAGTTGCTAAACAAGGCAGTTGTTAAGTAAGTCACATCTGATTTTACTATTTTTTTGCCATTGTTGTTAAGTGAATCACTATAGTTAATGAAGCACATAGTTGTTAAACAAATATGGCTTCCCCCATTGACTTTGTTTGTCAGAAGTGGGCTGGGAAAGTTGCAAATGACTCTGGAATGCTGCAATATGCTGGTTGCCAACCACCTGAATTTTGATCACTTGACCATGGGGATGCTGCAACAGTTGTAAGTGTGAGGACCAGCCATAAGTAACTTTTTTCAGTGCCATTGCAACTTTGTACAGACATTAAACAAATGGTTATAAGTCAAGGACTACCTATGGTCTATGCAATGTTTTTCAACATTGGCAATTTTAAGACATGTGGACTTCACCTTTCCAAATTACCCAGGCAGCATGCTAACTGGGGGATTCTGGGAGTTGAAGTCCACACATCTTAAAAACACTACGGTTGAGAAATACTGGTCTAGAGACTAAAGCAAGTGTGAGAAAAAACTTTATATAAGATGGGGCATAGAAAAAAAGAGCAGTTTCCAAATTTCTCTTATTATACCTTACTACAGTATGGAGCACTCCTGGAATCCCTGTGGTTTGTTGAACTTGGCCTACTCAAAGGGCTGAGAGTGTGGCGTTTGGACTAGAAGAAGTCAAATAGCCTGGACTTGGGCATTGGTAAATCTCCTTGTGAAAGATAGCAGTTCCTGGAAATTCTTCATATAGCCTTTCTAAGAATTAAGAGGAGACTGTTTCCAGGCTGAAATATAGGGATGAAAGAAAACCTGCTTTCCAAGCAGGGAATGACTTAATATTGATTACGAATCATTATATTTAATGTCCTGACTTTGATATTTGCCTATCATGCAAATGTCAGATATATCATGCACACACAGATATCACATATTATGTAGAACAGTGCTTCTTAAAGTGGGCTCTGAGAACCCCTGGGTCCCCATGACCTTCTCATGGGTCCACAAAATCAAAATTATTTGATAATATTATTTGATATTGATGATATTTGCAAAAATGTAGAATAATAGTAATCTTATTATCACAAAGTCTTCAACTTACAACATTTCATTTATTGACTGTTCAAATTTATAATAGCACTGAAAAAAGTGACATGACCATTTTCACACTTATGACCATTGCAGCATCCCATGGTCATGTGATTTACATTTGCATGCTTGACAACTGGTTCATATTTATGACACTTGCAGTGTCTCAGGGTCATGTGACCATCTTTTGTGACCTTCTGACAAGCAAAGTCAATGGAGAATCCAGATTCACTTAACAACTATGTTACTAATTTAACAACTGCAGTGATTCACTTAACAACTGTGGCAACAAAAGTCGTAAAATGGGGCAAACCCACTTAACAAATTTCTCACTTAGCAACATAAATTCTGGGCTCAATTATGGTTTTAAGTTGAGGACTACCTGTATTTACTTTTTTTTTAAAATAGGGTTTTCATGAAAAATATGTATATATCTTAATTTCTAATAGGTTTAATATAGACATGATTAAATATTATTTTAGGAATGCATATTCTAGGAATTTTAAAGTTTAATATTGTAGGATCGTAAATATAATCCATAAAGACACAAACTCTTTTGGGATCATCCATAATTTCTAAAAGGAAGAAGGGTCCTGAGAGCAAAATGTTTAAGAAACACAGCCTCTTCTCCACACACACAAAAAAACCACCTGAAAAATGTCCATTGAAGGATATTTTCACTCAGCTTTTAAATTATTTCAGTGAAGGAGAAATATTGTGTGAAAATGAGACATTAAGATAGACGTGAGAATTCAGTGGCTGCTACTGAAATTCCTGATCTCACTCCTGTTGGACAATGATACTGTCATAAAGATTAACATGTGGCAGGAATAGCAGGAAGTGCAGCAAACTGGATTCATGCCAAAAGGACGAAATATATAATACGATATCATCACCACACGACACCTTTGCATATTTTTACTCTGGGGTCTGAGGTAAATATTAAGTTGCAGTGTTTGTGAAGTGATATAACTGTCAGCCCTTCCCCTCTGCAGACACCTGTGGTTCAGTCATCTGCCAGGGATGAAGGTTTGGGAGGAAGAATAATTCATTGCATTGTGATTACATTGTGATGCCCACTCCACCCCTTTGTACTTGTATCAGGATGTGACATACAAATATGTACGGGGTGGAGCTGTATTGTGATTTATGCATGTTTTATCATTTTGCTGTGGTTGCCCACAGTTTTTTGGTCAGGGAATGCAATTAACACTTTGAGCCAAAAGATGCAGAGACAAGGCAATGATGCAAAAAAAAGGATGGAGCCCTATTCAGCAGGGGTGTCAAACTTGCGCTGCCACATTGGCGTCACATGATGTATCAGGACTTTTTCCCCTTTGCTAAACCGGACATGGGCATGGCCAGTGCGTGAGGCATCCGGCCCGCAGGCGGCAAGTTTGAGAGCCCTGCTATACAGTACATACATCAGTGCCTCCACAGTGTTCTTTTTCCCCTGACCTTTGAAAATATATTAGATAGGATTTTTTAAATTTAATTAAGCCTATTATAGGACAATTTTGATGGTTAGGAAACAGTTGAAACAAGCAAAATTTATTAGCAAAACAAGCACACATTTATTAAAAAAAAAATCTATTGTGGAAATATGAACTCAGCTCTAGAAAACTGAGCTGACTGTGAAGGCCTCAGCATAGTGGCAGCTCAAAGTAACAATTGTATGGGCCGCTTTAAAAACACAAATAGGCTTAATTTCTCAAATGTACATGGGGTTCTTTTATGACAGCTGAACATGTCTAATCAGAATAAAAAGTAGTGATTTAAAAACAAAAGTAGAGATTTTAAACTTCTTATTACAAATGCCCAGATTAGGATGAAATAACCATTCCTGAAACCACAAAAGAATATACAGATTCTCTTTCCATTTAGAGAAAATATAATGCACTGAAGGAGAGTGGGGTACAGTCAATTAAAAAGCATAGAAGATTCATCAGTAAAAATATATATATATGAAAAACTAGAAGGTATAAAAATATACTAAAATGGAATATATATATATATATATATATGAAGGCTTTAAAAGAATCTAAAAGGAGGCGTAGAGGCATTAAATGCATGTAGAAGAGCATAAAGATTAGAAAGCTCTAGTTTAT
>JANHFL010006327.1:56945-67602 GCA_032468155.1 Oxyrhabdium leporinum | reverse complement strand
CTGTGAACCGCCCCGAGTCTGCGGAATAGGGGCGGTATATAAATTTAAAATAATAATAATAATAATAATAATAAAAAAACAAAAGATATTTAATATCAATATTATCTGATCTTTCCATTTGATTTGTGTGCATTCCATGCCATCTAAGAGGTAAACGTATGAAAACATATGAAGGGGGAACCCTGTTCATCTCAGTCTCAACCATTTTAGAAGTGGCACATAAAACCTGAATAACAGATAACATCTTTAGAAATGCTTTGCAATAACAGAATGCATTTGGAGATATGACAGTAGAGGCATTTTGAGTATACCCAGATAGATACTTTGCTTTGCATTCTCAGCGAATTGAAACTTATCTGCATGCAAGTGTCCGTGAATACCACCAGGAATGGCATCGAAAAAGCTGCTTTAACAAGTTGAAAAAAGAGAGCTTCATATGTACTTTTCATGATTCCTTGTAATGGAAACACCCCAAAATAAATAAGATTCATTGTTACTTCACTAAAAAGGGTTGAACAGCCTGCAATGCCTGAGAATTTGCCCTGTTAGCTGCAACATTAGAACTCATTCCATCCATGATAATTGGTAGGAAAAAAATTGACCAGTGTTATTGTGATGACATTATGTGATAAATGTTAAGCGTAATGATGTTATGGGAAGGGAAGAATACAAGATGAGCTTGGAGGTAGTCCTGCACCATGCTCAGCGTTTTAGTGGTGAAACACAGCTAGAGAAAAAATACATTTTTAAAAGAGGTGGGGTAGGAAGGAGATTAAAGCAAAGTCATTATGACGTGGTATATCTGGATCTATGTACCTTGGAAATCAGAGAGCCCTTTGATTCATGAAAAGACAATAGCTGAAATTATGCACAGACATATTCACAAATCTGAATATGTTCAGCAATGAATATGCCCAGTGATGACAATTATGTGCTTTTTGGATAAAAAAAATACAGCAGGGAGGTTATATAATAAAATCACAGCACTCCCTTTCCTGTAAGTATCTGTTATGACATGACGCAAGTTATTCATGCCGCTAACTCACATGAAACTCAGCTATGCATAAATATTAAATGATGCATGCCTAAGAAGGGTGTAGTCCCTTTGAAAAGATTTTAAAGAATGATAAGCTGTCACAGACAACTAAGCAGGAACAAGCGGATTGATATGGCATTCCATCCACAATCATGCAATTATGCACAGGGTTTTTTTAATTGTGTGTAGGGGGGGAGACAAACTCAGAGGCAAGTTTGTAGTTTTACCCTTCTTAAGTTTATGTAAACTTTCTGGTAGCCAGATTAATTGATAATTGCATATAAATTATGATAAGTACCATATAAGGTTATGAAAACTATAAGAATATATTTTTTGCCTCTTAATAGATCAGTTTCCAGTATTCTCGGCCAGCATGGCTGTTAACAGCTACAGTCTTCCTGTGTCTGGAGGAATTCAGGTGAGGTAGGCCAGGTCAGGAAAGAGATATCTTAAGAAATACCAGAAATTATTGAGACAGGCTTTAGTAACATAATCTTGAAATCCTGACAGAGTGTCCCCTTCTGTCTCTTCTTCCTATAACAGTCAAGGTGGGATGATCTTCTTTCTCAGGCTTTCTTGTTTTCACAGGCTAAGTTCATGTTTTACTTATGGTTGCCATATATCTGTTTGTACCAGTTTAATGCAGTTGTCTTAAGCTACATTGCCCATCAATTCATCTCTCAGGGTACTAGCATTTTCTTAACTGAAAATTTTTCAAAGCTTACGGATTGTTACTCTGAGAGGCAGTGTGGTATAGTAGTTACGGCAATGTTTCTCAACTGTGGCCACTTTAACGCACATGGAGTACAGCTCCCAGAATCCCCCAGCCAGCACGGAATTCTGAAAGTTGAAGTCCACACATCTTAAAGTTGCTAAGATTGAGAAACAATGTCTCAAGGTGCAATACTAGGAATGGGGGGGCCTAGATGCTAGACCTCTATTAGGCATGGAATCCAGGTGGGGGGCTTTGGCCAATCATGTCTTCTGAGTCCTAATTAGGGTCAAGGTTTGCATTCAATAGTTAGCAGAACAAAAAAATCTCTCATCCCTCACACGCTGATGAAACTTTGCTAAGCAGGGCAAAGGCATAGAACAGTATCTATTGTTGTTCTGATGAGTTCTCTTGTCTCTCATCTAGCTTGATCACCCCAAAAATAATGACTGGAAGAGCAGCCAGAAAGTTTCAGATAGATAAATGTGGTTAATTCATTTGACATCATGACTTCTCTAAAATTTATTTATAAGATTTATTTTCTGCCCACCTCCTTTCAAACTGATTCTTTCAAATGTAGCCAAAGAAATCATGACTGATAAAGAGGGGGTAGGAGGGTGGAAAGATGAATAATTGCAAGGCATGCAAAGAAAGACACCAGGTTAGCTTTCTGCTCTTGCCTTTTTGCTGGAGAAGGAGAATATTGAAATATTTGTTTGTTTTCTGTAAACTATTTCTGCCCCTGCTCATTTCACCACAGGGACTCTAGACGGGGCCCGCGCACACATACACCCACAACAGCATCATTTATAAAATAGTACTCCAAAATAATAAATCTTAATATTACAATGTTAGTACGGCCTCGTTTGTCATGCAAAACCATCGCTACTGCTTTCCCGACACCGTTTAGGGCCAAAGCGGCGGGGAAGAGAGGGCAAAGGAGAGCTGGAAGGCGCGCCTCTCAGCCCCCAGAACCCCCAATTCCTTGGCTCTTGAAACAGGGGCTCGGCTTCAGAATCTGGATTTAAACAATACCGCTGAGCGAGTGCGGGTCGGTCAATTGCTTAACTGCTTTCTGATTCTGTCTGGCGTGGCCTTCGCTTCTGGGCCAGCAGAGAATGCGCTGCTCCTAAACAGGAAAGGCGGCTCCCCCCCCCCCCCCGAAGTCTCAATCGTTTCTTGATTTTCCTGCGAGTGCGGCGGGAACCCAGCAACTCCTAGCCGCTAGCTTCCCTTTGCAGGAACAATCCAGCTCTGCCTCGCCAACTGACGCCTTTCCCCAGTCACAATGATCCAGATCTGGACCGGGCGGCGCCGCGCAGCGCTATCCGCAGCTGCAGTCAAGAAGTGGGGCTGGACGGCTCAGGTCATCATGTGTCCGGCAGCAACGCCCACCTATTCCCTCCTCTCTGCCGGCCGCATTTTTCCAGGAGCTTAGGAAAGACTGGAAGAGGAGGAGGAGGAGGGGCGCGGTGCTTACGTGGAGTAGAATTGCAGTGTGACGACGCCAAAGGAGAACCCGAAGGGAGGGATTCCCTCGAAGGTAGGAGCCGGCTGGGCTTGGGCGGAGCACGAGGAAGGGAATCCCCCATTTCATCATAATCCCATTTGTTCAGGATCCAAGGAATCCAGGCTGTCTAACTCGTGGATGTGCTGCAAAACTCCAGTCACTGTAGATTTTGGCAAGGTGACCTGGAGAACAGCTTCCTTTGTCAACATGTCTGGATTGAATAATAAAACAATAGTCTGATATTCAAAATGGGAAGCACTGAATATGTGCTGAATAGTTTACAGGGCAGCTGTGTCAAAACCTATTCGTTCCATCCAGTTAAAAATCACTTTTCCTAATGCCCTCCACATGGGACATCAGATTGTGGAAAGTTGGCTAACTAGCACAAAAGTGTAATAGCAGAGTACTAGAATCAGGGTTGCTTCATGCTAAAGGATCCTGTTAACAGAATACAGACGGTTCTTGACTTACAGTAGTTTGTTCAGTGGACATTCAAAGGTACAAGGGCATGGGAAAAAGTGACATGATTGTTTTTCACACTTATCACCATTGCAGGATCCCTATGGTCATGTGATCAAAATTCAGATGCAACTGACTCATATTTATGATGGTTACCCTATGGTTACCCTATGGTTACCCTATGGTTACCCTATACCCTATCATATGACCCTATGGTCATGTGATCACCTTTTGTGATCTTCTAACAAATAAAATCAATGGGGAAGCCAGAATTCACTTAACAACTGTGTTAAAAATTTGAGAGCACCATCTGTTCAGTGTTCCTCTGGGAAGCAAAGCAGCTCCCATCTTCATTGCTCAGTAGCAGTGGCTTTGGGCCAGTCTTTGCAAGGCATGAATAGTGTGACCTTGGCTCAGAAAACATCTTCACTAGGTCAAAGAAATGCTCAACAGCTCATCAAAAAAAATGTTTTGTCAAACTGAAGTGACAAGTTCTCTTAGCACATACTCTGTAGTTTTTTTTTTATTTCCCACCAATTTCAAAGTGTTGTAGTCAGTACTCATTTGGAGTAGATTCTATAGGTGATGAAAAGGGATTGTGGAGTTCTTGAGTCCACAGATTGATTTCACTTGGAAATGTATCATGTATTGCAGCGGCTCCCAACCTTTTGGGCACCAGGGATTTGTTCCGGGGAGAGAGGTGTTTCTGTGGACTGGAGTAGGGAGTGTGGTTTCGTGTGCTGCTGGCATCCCACAGATGGGGCTTTGCTTGTTTGCATGGCCTGGTTTCTGGCATGCCACAGACTGGTGCCAGTCCACAGAGTGGGCTTTGAGGAGCCCTAATGTATTGTCTTACAGTATAATGGACTATATAGCAGTGTACAGTGGTCTTATAGTATAGTGTATACCAGTGCTTCTCAATCTCAGCAACTTAATGATGTGTAGACTTCAACTCTCAGAACTGGGAAGATTCTGGAAGTTGAAGTCCACACATCTTAAAGTTGCTGAGGTTGAGAAACAGTGGCCTACACTATAATAATCTGCATTTAGACTGTTATGCTGTTAAAACTGAGCTGCTTCTTTAAAAAGAACATCTGTGTTCTTTAAAACTTTTATTTAACAACAACAACAACCTTTTCCTGTGAAGGGTGGCTGATGAAAGGTGTCAGAAAACACCCAAACAAAATCAGGTTATCTTGCTCTATTTACTTGGCTGCATAGGGTTTACTGCTGTGTTAGGTAATTTCCCTTGTTAGAGGATTAATGGCTTTATAACTTAGTGGACAGAACTAGGTTTAGAGAACTGAATTAGTGCAGCCTAACAAGCTCAGAGCGTCATGGAAAGTAGAAAACCATTAATAAGGTTTTAAAATAACGTCAAGGACTCTCCATGTTTAGAATGTATAAATAAACAGTTTCATTAACTACTGAATAAATCATTTTTTTTCATTCAATAGTCTCTAGGAAAGTAAACCTCACAAGAGAGACAGGTTGGAGAATAAAATATTTTATTTGGAATTATATAACAATAAAAAATAGCTATCATGCCAAGATGTCAAAACACTGGTTGAAACAGCAAGACTCACTTCTGATTTGAAGAAAGCTGTTTTGCAATTTGTAAACTCCTTTTATTAGTTTTCATAAAACGAATGATAAATGATTGTAAAATATTTTTATTGCCTTTTTAAAAAAAATAACCACCTAGACCAGGGGTCCCCACTCCAACCCCTGGCTGTGGACCAACACTGGGCCTTGAGCCATTCTCAACTGGGCTGTGGAAGTGGAGGCTGAGTGGCCGCACATTCCCACTTGCACAAGTGGCAGGCACATACATGTGTAGCTCCATTTGTGCAAGCGGTGGGCACACTTTTCCGCCACTCCTGCAAATGGAGCATGCATGCACTTGTCCGCTGCTCGTGCAAGTGGGGATGCGCACACATGCACACTTGTCTGCCGCTCAAGCGGAACCATCCCTTCTTCCCCTCCACTGGGCAGTTCACAAAGCTGGAAAGATTGGGTCACTCTGACTTAGACCACTTACAATCACCTAACTAAAGTTTTTGAAATTTTTCCATATTTTTTTTTAAAAATCCCTTTAAACTGCCCTTAAACTATCACTTAAAAAAAATAATTCTAAAATTCAAACAATCTGATTATGCATTCCCTTTCCTGCAGTCTGAGGCAGATAATAACTATCTGCACATTTCTCCTTGTCTAGCCCAAGAGAAGAAAATAAATAAGTAGAGATGCAGAGACTTTGTATAAGCAAATGTTGGCTCTTTTTCCCCTTGCACCTGCCCTGACATAAACTTCTCCTGGCACTATCTTTTTTTCTGCTGAATCCCCATGACACTGCCTTCTTCTGAGCTCCATGAATGAGGTCTCCTTAGGTCATTTTTAATTGAACCAGTGTCAAAATATTTCCTCCCCTCTTTATTCCAACAACGTGCAAAGATGTGTAAAACTGGGGGGGGGGAGAAATGAGGAGATTGGCAGTGAGCGGGATGCGAAGGCAATATATGCAGGCTAAGGGTTGATAATAGGGGCAGCAAATTTCAACTCAGTATGGTTTTATGCCATAGCTTTCTCAGCATTGGAAAAAGCACATAGTGAGTGTCAGGAAAGCTGAAGCTGTTGAAAAAGGCTGGAAGTAATTGTTCAGTATGTTCCTCATCCTTGCTTTATATTTTCTATTTTAAGTCATAACAACAAATGTATAAATTATAGATATTATTATTACAGAGGGGCAGCAGAACACACATGGTCCAGTATTAAGCTACATGCTGAACTTGACTTGCTACAGTGCTCCATATACTGAGATGGTCCAGAAGGACATGATGGTAACAGGGCCCCTGAGATCCCCAAACCACACTAGGTGCTTTAAAGCAATGTTTGTCAGTTGATGGTATGTGTATATTAACAAGACACAGAAAAGCTCAAATACGATGTAATATTTTCATAAAAATACCAGGAATTCTCTTTCCCCATGTCATCTTGCAGATTTGATGTATGGACTTCTGTTTGACAAACTCCAGGGCCTGCAAGTTGAAATGGCTTAAAGTCAGATGAATTTAAAGAGACAAGAGGTGCTGGATGGCTCATAAGTTCCTCCATGGAAAAGTCTTTGCCCAGACTTCCTCCTTGACTTTTTTTTACTTGTTTCAGTTTTTTTTATTTCCTCGGCAAGTAGCCCCTTCTCTTCATGTCCCATCTTATGAGGTCTTTCCTCTGCATTTTTCTCCCAGCAGCTAATAATAATAATAATTTCTTATCATAATTCTCACAAGTTAGCTAAGGGTTCTTGAAGCAGGAGAGAAGACTGACAGCTCATCCATGGAAATGGCTGGGGAAGAAAAGTCAACTTTTCCTTTCTGCTTGAAAGAACCCTGATTTTTTTCTGGGCCTCCTAAGAGTTTGGGTGTTTGGAAAGTAGCTTCAAATTGCAAGGGAGTCAATAGAGAGAAGAAAGAAATAATGGGTGATCTGGACAAGCTGCTGTGCTTTCTGAAAAATCCTACAAGGAGTGTCTGCGGAGTATCGTCAAAAAAGTCAAAATGTAGCTGTGACCGTGTGATTGAAGCTCCACACAGTTTTGTGGGCATTATATGTGCAACACATATAAAAATGAGTAGAGATTTAGTCATGCATCACGGCTGCCATCTTGACTTTTTTTGACCATACCCTCTGAACACATTGATTCCCACTTTCAATCTTTTACTTTCTGCCTAGAACAGCTGAGCTGCTGGGCATCTTTTCTGTTACTTTGCGATAAAATCCAAAAGCTAGAGGCAAGCTTGGGGGATAGATTGTTTTTTGTTGTTGTGGGAAGGGTTTGATTCACTGTTGTTGTTGTTCTACTAGGGGAGCACGACTGCATGGCCTCTTCTGCAACAGAAAACATTTTCAAAATTAATTGGAAAGGTAGGAGAGGAGGAAGTTACTTTTATTATTTTATTTTTTTAAAAAAACAGTGATTATAGACATATGGATGTCTGTAGAAAAAGATGGCCTTTTTGTTTCTGTCATAGCAGAATACAAGCTACTGGACAGTGTCTTTAGGGATGGAAATCTCAACTTTATTTTACATCTCAAAGTGGGTTTTTCCACCTGCCATTTTTTTTCTTCCTAGCTGTAGTTACTTTTAATCAGTTTGTTTCAGATTTAAAATACCCCTCCCTAGGAGAAAAATGGATTTTAAAAACCTTTGTGGAAAGAGTTTGGTGGTGGGTGGCTTGTTATTGTTAACATCCCCCTTTGCTGTGAATTCAGGCTAACACAAATATTCACAGGATTCTGCTGCACATTTATAATGTGGCCCTGAGTTTTGGGACAATCAACTGGCCAAATGCTACTCCTCTTGCTTCTTGTATAAAAGGGAGACTAATCCCCCCCTTTTTTCTCTTTACAGACCAAGTTATCCATGAAGACAAGGTTTTAAGTCAAGCCTTGCAAGATGGAACAGGAGAAGAAAGGGGCTGAAGCTTTGCTCAAGTCATCAGATCCTGCATGCAAACCCCAAAAGAAATTTCTTGTAGCTCTGGGCTACAAGATGGAGCAGGCTTTAATTTTTGAATATGTCCCTAGGGTCATACATTCAGGAGGATATAAGCCTGAGTATCTTAGCTTTGCATTCTATAACCCTAATTACTCCAATTCCTACAATCCATTTTACACTTTACAAAAACCAACCTGTGGCTATCGGTATTGTCGAGACACTGACCACAGAAGGAAAATCATGGATATTGAGAGAGTTAACATTCCAAAATGGAGAACTATTGTGGGGAAAAAGCCAGGTGTAGCTACAGAAGGCTCAAAAGTCTGAAACAGCCATGTGTTTCTCCTGAGACTTTCCTAACAGCATTCTGATTCAAAAATCTGAACTCTGTCATCCTCCAAGCATATCTTAGAAGGAGATGCTGTGGGAGCTCCAAATACAAAAGAAAAAAGAGTTCTGCCTTACAGCAAGAGCTTCTGGAACCAACTATGATGGAATAAATCAAGTCCTACAAGAAAGGTATCAAAGCTGCCTTACTTTGGCTTTGAAACATCTACAGCTGTAGATCTCCCACCAGGCAGAAAAGCACCAAAATGAAGATCAAATGAGCGGATACTTTTCTCTCTGTTGCTTTGTTTACCATATATATTTATCATTCCCAGAGAAATAGGGAGAACTAAAGTCAAAACAATTTAAAGTTTGCTCTGCCAGCCAAGCATAGATATTACAATGAAAATCCCCCACAATACTCCCCTTAAAATCTCTGTAACAGAACTGTATAACGTTCACATAGATCAGGGCTGTCAAACTCCTGGCCTGCAGGCTGGATGCATCGCATGCCGGCCACTCCTACACCTGGTTTAGCGAAGGGGAAAAGTCCCGATACGTCACGTGACACCACCATGATGATGAGAGTTTGACACCCCTGACTTAGATATTCAGAATCTAATAATTAAGGATAATCACCTGCAGGATAGATATAAAAGTTACAAGGCCAATTTGGTAAATTAACTCCATTGGGTTACATCATTACTTCCCAAACCTGAGTAAATTACCCAGAATTAAGTAGTTTTTCTTTAAGTAACCTACAAATTCAATTACAACAGTACATTTACATAATGACTTTCTGATAAGCAGTAAAAAGGATTCTCTGATAAGTGGGTTTTGAGTAATGAAAGAAAAGGTTTGAGAAGCACAAGGTTATATGAATTCTTACAAGACCTACTAAAAGCATCTGACTTTTTATGTGTTTTGAAAAAGCTGGTTCAGAAATTCAGTAAAACGATATGAAAACATTCTAGTCTGTGAATACACACACAACACACACACACACAGAGTTATATATGGAAACAGTGAAATGTGAAGCAATATATGCAAGGCTGAGGAACATGTGTGCAAGATAGAACAGGATATTCTCACACATTCTTTTCATTTTATTTTCCTTCACATATATGTATTGGAAACTTTAGAACAAGAAGCATGAAGCATATAGTCTGACAAAAATATAATTTTCTACTCAAGATGTTATCTTGATTATAGCTTATACAGTTAATTCACATTCAGGTTAATTACTATATAACAAAGAAGTAGAAAATTGGAAAAGGGATCTGAAACAAACAACACTGATAATTTGTTGTGGAAGCAGACATAATAATAACTAATAAACACCTGCAGTTGATATGTCTGTAAGTAGATCTAAATTGTCTTGGTAGACATGGATATAGAGTGCCAGTATGGAATAGGGATTAAGGCATCAGGCTAGAAACCGGGAGGCTATGAGTTGTTGTCCCACTTTAGGCATGAAGACAAGTTGAATTACTTGCCCAATTATCCTCAGCCCTAGAAAAGAGGCAAGGCAAACCACTTGTGAAAATCTTGCCAAGACTGCAGGCATTAATCCAGGCAGTTTCCAAGAGTCAAATCTAACTCAAAGTCACGAAAAGAATGTGTGTGTGTGTGTAAGATCTCTGCCCTGTGTCTTCCCTTGTCTGCTTGTCTAGTGTTTGAAATTCTGTAAAGAACTCTGTATTCAGAGTTCCTATGATGGGCAGGCCTACTTCTGAATTTCTGGATCATCAGAACTTCCAAAAAAATAGCTGAATGTTCTTAGAGAATCCTTTGCAGCACAAAAATCTGTAGAAAGGAGCTTAGACATATACCCACACCTCCTGATTCAATTTGAGCAGCCACTCTGCACAGAACTTTAGGGCTTTTAGTAAAAGATAACAAAAGAGGAAAGCTGCCACAAGGGCAAATACAGTATACTTATTATTATATATTTAGTACCTGAAGAAAACCATAAGGAAGGCTGAGCACCAAAGAATTGAGGTCTTTGAACTATGGTGCTGGAGAAGACTCCTGCAAGTCTCTTGGACTGCAAGGTGATCAAACTGGTCAGTCCTAGAGGAGATCAACCCTGACTGCTCTTTAGAAGGCCAGATCCTG
>JANHFL010006327.1:34644-56845 GCA_032468155.1 Oxyrhabdium leporinum | reverse complement strand
GCCACCTAATGAGAAGGAAGGACTCACTGGAGAAGAGCCTAATGCTGGGAACGATTGAGGGCAAAAGAAGAAGGGGATGACAGAGAATGAGGTGGCTGAATGGAGTCACTGAAGCAGTCGGCATGAGCTTAAATGGACTCTGGGGGATGGTAGAGGACAGGAAGGCCTGGAGGAATGTTGTTCATGGGATTGCGATGGGCTGGACATGACTTCACGACTAACAACAACAACAACAACAACAACATTGTCATTAACCATTTCTTTCCTTAGCCTTATCATTACTAAGTGATGCTATAGGCATACCTCACCAGACGACATGGTTATGTATAACATGCTACTTAATTTGTTGTGCTTATTTCATTCTCATTGTATAATTATTCAATACAACCCAGTGGATTGTTTCTTGTACTGTGTCTATTGCACAATTAGCTTTAGAACTCAGTTGAGGGCATTGCTTAAGCTTATTTCAATGGGCCTGCTTTCAAATTGATGGCCTTTTCAAATTTTGTGATTCAACAAGGAAAGTAATAGGAACTGTGAAAGATAACATAACTGTTTTCACAAATTCTTTCTAGTTTTCTCATAATCATCTCTGGCATAATCAAAAGTGGATTATATATTATTAAGCTATTTTCAAAGCTATCGTTATGGCCATTTTAATCTTTTTCTGTATTTTATAATCTACTAGTCTCTCATATTACATTGTTCTATTTTTGGTCTCAATTTTCTATGACAATAGTAACCCATCAGAGGACTTTTCTCTCATTGGCTATTTAGTGTTAAGTCTTTAGTGCCTACTTAAACATCAGAAGCTGCTTTGAAGAAGCTGTCACTATTTTAAAACTCTCAAAGAGCTTCTTCACCTTCTCTTATTAAAGAAGTTTATTTTTAACAGCTTATGTCCCACTTTCTACTTCATTAGTTTTCCTCTTCTATCCCTTCTATATGAATATTTAATAAAGAGGGGAAAAAACTTTTAGAATACCTCACTGTTCTTGAAAGACGTGCATCTCTGTTTTTAGCTTTAAATATGGGGAATATGGATGGCAAATCTGTTGAAGAATTGAGTACCACAGAGTGTCACCAGTGGTATAAGAAGTTTATGACAGAGTGTCCCTCTGGACAGTTGACTCTACATGAGTTTAAACAGTTTTTTGGACTGAAAAATCTGAGTCCACCATCAAATGAATACATTGAACAAATGTTTGAGACATTTGATTTTAATAAGGTAAGTGATTTAATATAATAGTTATAGGTTCTCAGATTCATTGAGAGTTTAAGTTTACAAGTTTAATAAATTATTATTATTGCATGCAGAATTCTGTATTTGCACAAATATGTGTGTGTGGAGAGAGAAAACATTTTAAGTTGCAGAAGATTTAGAAATGTTGATCTG
The DNA here is from genome assembly GCA_032468155.1 of Oxyrhabdium leporinum. Taxonomy (NCBI): domain Eukaryota; kingdom Metazoa; phylum Chordata; class Lepidosauria; order Squamata; family Cyclocoridae; genus Oxyrhabdium; species Oxyrhabdium leporinum. The sequence goes on along the minus strand of JANHFL010006327.1, from coordinate 55,449 downwards.
ATCAAGATAACCATATGGAGTATTGTGGTTCTTTAAAAAGTCACACATTTATTAGATGTTATATTTGTGGGTAAGTATAACATATGAAACATGATGCCAGAATTATTTATTATTTTTTTATGTGCCTCAAGATTTTTGCTTGTGCTGACAAGCATGTGATGTACACGGATCTATTATGCAATCGTCAATAACATAACTTATGTGCATTGATTCATTTTCTACTTTGGCTGATAGCATTTGCTTCTGTGAAAATTAATTGTAATTAGTTTTAACTCAAGCACAAAAGCATTATGTTGGCATTAATTCTGCATACACTTCCTGTTATGTTTCAAATTATTTTTATGATTGTGTTATATAAATAAATCATGGTATATCTTTTTAAAAATGTTTGTTACAGTGGCTAAATTAATTATTTTTGAATTAGATGGTGATCTAAAAGAATAAGTCTAGTCTTCAGAAGCCTAGAATTGTCTCATTAAAAGACTCATAAGTAGAAATGGAACAGAAAGGTTTTCATGGTAATTTCCTTCTACACCAGGTTGCTCCAGTTTTTCTCTTGTGTCATTTACTTTTTTAGTTCAGTCTCTAAATACTTACTCTACAAAAATGTTTTTCGTATCCAAATAATTTCAGTGTGGCAAGTATTAACAATGTCTGTCAGTTGTAGTCATGCAAATATAAAATGATAATGCTGAATCAGCTTTCCATAAGACAAAGGTAAAAATGCTGGATGGGAATTTAAGGGGACTATAGTTCCAATAGTCCAGAATGGAGTTATCTTATGAAGTTCATGATTTTGACTAAGTCATATTATGAAGCTCGACTATTGACTACTGACAGTGGTAGGGAACCAGATTCAGAATGCAGTGTACCCACTTTGAAGATAACAACTTTTTCTGAGAGAAAGCATGCAAATGTGGAATTGTTTTGTTTGTTGACATTCAAGAAGCAGGCTGGGCTTTCTTGTTGGGTCAGCTTTGCACTTGAGCAGTTTACCTTCATGTGCCTATGCGTCAAAGCAAAATAGATTGAAGCATGCCAAATCCTTTCAAGGAGATTCAAGGAGCTATAATGCATAGATTCCAATGAGACATTGACTAGGAAATGAAAAATAAAAATCACCTTAATTTAGTGATATGCTAAATTCATGTGAAATTCATTGCATGAATGGAGATGGACCACACACACTTGACCTTGAGAGATCAGGCAAAATAGACATCATATAGAAGAAAACTTAATGATAGTAATTCTTCTAACAAAGAAACTCTGTAAGACATTGGAAGATATGCAACAATTAAAGGGTCCTGAAATATAGACTGTTCCATAAAAGCTATGGTATAATCAAAGGCAATTAAGCAGATATGTGTTCAATCTAGCAGATATATATTTCAGTAGAAGTGAATATCTGTTATTCATGGTTGAATGTGGATGATTCTTGATGCTTTCTGACCTTGGTTGGTTGTTTGCAGATGTTTCATTACTGAACCAAGTTACATCATCATCATTCATTCACTATATGTGTATATTTGAGTATTTGTTTATGTGCTGAACAAGACTTTCAAACCGAAATCACAGCTTTTGTTAGTAATTTTATTAAATGCTATCATACAAACGATGCTCTGATATAATCCCAAACTTTGGTAATAATAGACAAAGAAATCAAAATTACATTGGAGCTTTGATTGGGTTCACTACACAATGGGTCAAACAAGTGGCAAATGGGCAAATCTAGTCTATAGAGATATTTATGTAAAAATGAGTCTTGTATTATTCAGCAGGATGTAATTTTTATGAATTGTTTAGTCAAGCTGCCTTAATTTCAGACTCTGATATTGTATAATTAAATTCATCTGTACAAACAGAGTTGTCCATAGTGTGCCAAGTTTGTGATATCTTTTTTCACCTCCATTGGACACCATTATAGATGAAGTGAGTTTGCCTCTCCTAATCTGTTTTTTCCTAAATTAATTTATAGGGTTGATTAATTTGTATTGGCCCATTTAGCAAATGCCCAAGATGACTTTTTAGTTTGTGGTCTTAATTTCTCCTAAACTCAGTGGGTACAATGCACTATCCTTTGCCTGAAAACCTTGTTTGACCTCATAAAGCCAATGAATATCAATGGACCATCAAATTATTACTAGTTAATAGCATACTATTATCTTAAGAAACAATGTGCAAAGAGTTGAAGGCCAATAAGGCAGATTAAAAATGTGCCATATTTATTTTCTTTGCTCATCATGACTGAATGTTGACAGTTGAAATTAATGTTAAAACATCCTGTATTTGAACATTTCCCCATGCAGTACTATCTACTTTTATGATTATCTGTAGCAATTTTATTATACAATTGCATGAAACAGTTTTCAGCAGAAAAGTTCCTTTCTGGTTATGCTATCATAGAAATAATCACACATTTTACTCTTTACAAAATACACTGGCCTGATCTTTTAACTTTCATTCTAAAACAAAAATGTTTGGCCTTAAGCAAAATAATCAGTAGAAAAGGAAAACAAAATAATTTCTGAATAAGGGCTTTCAAGCTCAAGAGGATAACTACAACATTAGATGATAACTGCAACATCAGCAATAATCATAATCATAAAACACAAGTTCAAAAACACGTATAAAAGCTATGGCTGTAAGTATAGCTCTAGCTTAATGGATATGTCATTTTTGCTCTTCAATAGGATGGCTACATTGATTTTATGGAGTATGTGGCAGCTCTAAGCTTGGTTCTGAAAGGGAAAGTGGAACAGAAATTAAAGTGGTACTTCAAGCTGTATGATGTCGATGGGAATGGCTGCATCGACAGAGATGAGTTGTTAAACATCATTAAGGTAAATTATTTTCTTCAATCTTTCTTCAGTCAACTTCACTTTCTATTATATATTGAATGTAGATCTTTTTTCATTGAAATTGAATGTAGACCTTTTTAGATGTTATGTATGTATATATTTCTTTTCAGGCAATTCGCACCATTAATCCATGTCAAGAAATCATGTCAGCTGAGGAATTCACAGATATGGTGTTCAATAAAATTGATATAAATGGAGATGGTAAGAAACTTCTCTATCTACTCTGAGATAGTACTGGCTGGATGTAATCCAATAGTATATCATGATATCTGAATAGGAAAGAGGTTAAAAGTGACAATTTGCCAATGTTCAGAATGGACTGGATGCTATCCCATTTCTTTCTAGCTACATAGACTTAACTAAATTTAGCTAAACTGTTAACAATTCTACCTCCTTCTACCTAAAGTCTATTTTATTCCATCCACCACCATTTCAAATTAGTCTCAAATATGAAAGAATAATTATCATTGCCCAAAGGGCACATCAAGAAGAGAAAATTAAAGTTATAACCAGCTAAATATTGAGGTCCAGAAATCAAGTCTTTCAGTTACTTAAGATCAGAAGCAGAGGAGTTATTTATAAGCTGAAGCCTGCATTTTCTTATGCAAAAGTAAGAAAACAGTAAGTGGAATGAAACCCATATGCCCACCCCATCCATTCACCCATCTGCTTCAGTTTTGAGTCTTGCATCTATCCACAGAAAGAAACTTAGACGGGCTTTGAAGTCTTATGTCAGCCTTTGATGCAGGCTAGATCAAGAAACAGGCATGGCAGGGATTCCAGGAATGCTTGTTTTGGATAGGATAACAGAATCTTGAAAGCTGTCCAAGTTTCTCCCTGTCCCATCTTATACCATATACAATCAAGGTAGGGTTGCTTTGAGTTTCTTTCTCATGTTTCCCTCTTTCTCAGGATTGAATAAACTTAATTGTTTGTTCATTTTTTCCTCTACCTCCAAGATCAATTCTAAATTCCTTTATAGATGGCAAATGCTGGTGGATTTGAATTTGATTGGTTGATCAATGAAACTTTTTAATGTCCTCACAGAAATGGGAATTTTGTGCTCTCAGGCCACCACAGGCACCTCTGATACATGTGATGGTTAGCCCCCCCAGCCACGCCTTCCCAGTCCTCCTGAGATCAAACACAACCCTGATGCGGCCCTCAATGAAATCAAGTTTGACGCCCCTGTGCTAACTGAATATACGTGCTTTGTGTAGTTCACAAAATCAGCTCTCATTCATTTCAGCAGGCCATACCTGAACCAAATTTTCTTGTTTGTTTCTATAGGTGATTTGTCTCTTGAGGAATTCATGGATGGGGTACAGAAAGATGAGGTTCTACTTGACATTCTCACCCGTAGTTTAGACCTGAAACATATCTTTGAAATGATCCAGAATGATGGAAAGAACCCTGAAACATCTGGAGTATCCACAAAAGATGAATAGGAAAAATATTGTTTTTTAAATAAAAAATGTAACATTACAAGAACAAAAACTCAACACTAAAAATTTAACAACTTAGAATATTTGTGTTGTTTGTAAAAGAGGCACTGTGTATTATGAACACACTGAATTATTGTTGTCACCAATTGATGAAGACTTCAGATTGGCCTAGAAAATTAAGGCAGTTATCAATGCTTCTGGGTCAGAGGAACACATAAAAATGGAAGAAGATCCTTAGTTTATTTGGTCTTGAAAGTGTCAGTGAGGAAGGTAAGTATAAGAGAATATTCTAAGATAGATCCACAATATGCCTTATGTTGTTTTGACTGCTTCTTGTGGTTGCTTCTTATGGTGAGAACACAAGTAAGTTAGAAGAGAATTAACTTAAGGAAAGTTGAAAAATACAGCTTTGGGTAGAATGCGTATTTTTTGATAATCCTAAACAGTAGTGGAACTAAATGGCATCCAAGATTACCTTCCACTTCTTGAATATCTATAAGTGGTACTTTAAAATCAGTGCTGCAATTCCCATTTACTCAAATTGATCTTGAGTCTATAAGTCTATTACAACTCCTTTGATATAAGCCTTTTTGCATATTCAGAAGTTCTTTTTAATACATGAATGATATTGCCCAAAGAACAATATTTTGGTTTTATATAGATTTAGCACATGCCGTTTAAAGATGAAGTGCTATATTTTACTATAGCAAATGTTGCTCATATAACAATATGCTACTTTTTTCAGAGAATAATCCATCCTTTGATTTGTGTTCTTCATATGTGCATACCGTATTTTGTTTCCCTAAAACAATTCTGTATTCTTTTCTTATTTTAATATGAGACATTAATTGTTTCTCTAAGTACTTTTTTACAGGAAATGAAATATAGTTTAGGTTTAGTTGATAGCAGATTGACACTCAAGTTCAGGTACATAGAGAAAAGCCGCAGATGCTAAAATCTTTTCTAAACCGATTAAGCTTTTAATTGTATGCATTTATTAGGCATTTTGTAGCCTAAGCATTACAATGACTACAATGAAAAATTCCATTTTTAAAAAATTACAGAAAATAGTTGACTTTTGTAAGAGAAATTCTGAACATTTATGTGAATTATGTGAATGCACCAATATATACTGGACTAGGGGAAAAAAATTCTCCTTTAGCTTTGGTCTAGTGGTTAAGGCACCAGGCTTCAAAGCTAGAGATTGTGAGTTCTACTCCTGCCAGAGCCATGAAAGCCAGCTGGGTGACTTTGGGACCATTCATTTTGTCTCAGCCCATCTCACCTCTTAGGGTGGTTGTGTGGAAAATAGGAGGAGGAAGGTGTGTTCGATATGTTCATCACCTTGAGTTATTTGTAAAAATAATAACAGTGGGATATAAGTAACATAAATAAAAAATAAATAAAATATTAAATTCATAACAGGGACTAAGGAATCATAAAGTACCTGAAAGTACTAGAAAGTACTTTCTAGTATGAATTACAAAAGCTACATGCAGAACTCTGCATGGTTCAGTCAAATTTTCATTGTAAGGAGGTTTTTTTTGGCCAATCAGTGGTGGCATGAATAAAGATCTGTTTGAGTTGCATGTGGCATCTTTGACATGAACAATGGGGCTGAAAACTGCCACACAAAATGAATAAAAATGTGTTGCCGTTTCTTGAGAAAAGTGAGAGGATAAGCAGATTAAGTGACATTATACTGAAGGGAAGAGAAAAAAAACCACCCCTAAGGTTTAAATCCATAAATTATATTTTTGGGGGAATAATGCTTGCTTTGAAATCAAACAAAAGGAAATCAGGCATTATTTCTTTGTGTTTTAGCTTCAAAATAAGTGCTGTGCTAAGTACTTTATGGAAACTGTAATATTCTAGGGTACTTGATATAGCAACACATTTGTCTTACTTTATCATTGCCATACCCACCGATAATAGATATAGTCAGGTGTGAGAATGATTGAACTGATATTGGAATTAATAATTTCCTTGAGTTTAACTATTTTTATATTAGATTTGTTTATGTAGACTTCTCTGATTTTCTGTATATATTTCAGTTTACATGTCTGATTTTATTTTTTTTTTATACTTATGGTACAATGAAATGAAACATTAAAATTTGCATTTTACAAAATCATCAGTTTGGGAGTTTAATTTTAATTTTTAGAATCAGTACTGTATGTGTCGTCCCGTCCCCCCCCCAGTTTTCTAAAATGCTTGGTATAAAGATGAACTATAGCTGCTGGAAACTGCAACAACTTGAGCATGAGAGTCAGTGGCATTCGTGGGGCTGACCAGCGTTTAAAATGGTAGTTGTGGCAGCATAGTCAAAGCCTCACCTCTTTTGAAAAGAGGGGAGGGGAGGGGAGGGGAGGAGAGGAGAGACTACCTTGGAAGGAAATACGGAGTCAGCCAGGGTATTAGTGACTGAGATAAGAAATAGTGAACATGACTTCTTGACATACAATATATTCATATCAAACAATTTAATTTGTATTTGCTCACCAAGCTGTTTACTTCTTCTGGTTAAACAATTTATTCCATAATCTTGACTGATAAAAATATATCTAGAATCATAAAATGCTGAAAACCATTTGGCTATCAGTTTATTTACTCTGGAATTATTTATACCACATGCAGAATTTATTGTTAACTATCTTACATCATCTATATTTCAGTCCTGTTTCTTCATTCAATTGCTCCATAAAACACCCACAGAGATCTTTAGTCTTCAAGATATGTTCCTTAAAATGTGTATTATCTCCGGACTTTACAGTCTTCACTTGTATCCCTTTATCATCTGCTATCATGATAAATATGCTATTCATTGTATGCACTATTTTAGCTTCTTAAATGTATTTTATTACGTATTCATCAAAATATCTTTATGTAATTATGTAACTGAGAATCAATTTGATCTGCTTTTCTGTACTGCATTTGTAGGGGAAGGGAGGGAAGAATTAAAATTTGTGAAGAATTCAATTTGCAAGGATTTTCATGAGATATCTTTGTCTCATTTTTTAAAACTTCTTCTGCTTTGTTTTTTTCCATAGCCTAGGATACCTCCAACTGGCCATTTCTATAATTACACTCCTTTAACTTTTATTCATGTCACAAAAATGTTATGTACCGGGATTTCTGATACCAAGACATTTTTCATACTCCAGTTTTGTTAAACCTTTATCAAAATAGAGAGTAATCATGTACAGTATTCCCTATTCAATTATCCAGTTCTTTATGGCTGAAAACCACTATAGTCAGTGAGATTAAAAAAGGAAACTTTGATACCGAATTGTGGATTCTATGCTACTTTCTTTACTGGCTCTTCAAGATCTCTTTCTCCCTGCCACTGTAATGAGCTTTCATGGAGTTGATAGGCAAAACTAATGTCTGCTGGCAGGTTTGCACTGCTAGGCTATGTTTGGCTTCAGAGAGACCAGTGATTGGCCCTGTTTATCCAAAATTTAATGTGGGGCATTAGCAAAATGATTGGTGCCACCAGCTGGTAGGAAAAAAATGCAAATCACTTCTTATGGGAAGAGGAAAACTAGCTTGTTTGTCAAAACTGGCCTTACACTAGCTAATCCATGGGCCAGAAGGGGGGAAGACTGCCTTACCAGATAGATTCTATCCAGGGGTCGACTGCTGGAGGTTCACAGGGGTTCAGGTGGACCCCTAGTGAAGATTCTGCACGGATCGCCGAACCCCAAATCTCTCTCGGAGTGGCTGGCCCCACCCACTCTGCTCACCCCTGCTTCTATCCCTCCCACATATAAAGAATTACATCATCTGATCACAGAAATAATAATAGTGACTTGCACAGTAAAACAAGTGATGTTGTACAGGACTCTTTTTAGGTTTCTCTTGGGTAGCAAAGCAAAGGTTTGATAGATTTCTAAGAACACAAAAGGCTTGGAGAAGTAGAACTTCTTGTAGAAAATCTGTAAGGCTATTACAGAAGAATTCCAGTGACTGCTGTGTATCAAGCCTTATTTATAGTAAAATCAAAACAAAAAGTTTTCTGCCTTTCTCCCACCCAAGCAATGGAATGGGCTAGATTCTTTTTGAGTGGGAGGTCCAGTTTCCATGTTTTGGTAATGGACAGTTTGATTATCTGTCCATTAACATTGGTAACTGTAACAATTCACTCTCACGGATGAAGGTAAGCACCTATTTTGTGGCGATGGTGGTGGACAGATTTACAGTGAGAACTCATCCTTGTCCCCATCTCTTTTTCTACCTCCCTAAGCCCTGCAGTTCTTTAGAGGAAGCAGGAAATGGGCCTTTAGCTATCAGTTGTCTCATCCCAGAAACAGGTATCTAAAAAGCTGCTTCTCCACCACTACAAATACATAGACATCAGAGGTTTGGAATAAAGATTTCTCAAACTGTATAATTGGGCCATGGGACTATGCATGTAAGCTTTAGGAAATTTTAAATCACCAACTCACTTTTTGAATCCTGCAGTAGGATTTTCTCTGACACAATCAGGCCATTAATTTCATACAATACACACTCAGCTTTATTAGATGGAAAGATCTCACCAATTTATAGGAGATAAAAGGAAGGCATACATCTATGGTTGTTTAGCTATTTGTAATACCTGCCTTATTTATAAAATACATTCAAAGTGGCTTGATAAAAACATAAAAAATAAATGAAGACATTTAGCATATTCACACAATATCCTAATTATAAAGTTTTAATGGTTTCCCCTATCTAGTCTTGAGTCTAGTGACTGACTCAAGGAGGCGTTGCTCATCTCCGATTCTCAGCTGAGGGATTATGTGTTGTCTGAGACATGCTTCCATCATCATGTGGCCAGCATGAAAATATGGAATGCAGTAACCTTTCCCAGTGAAGCGGTACCTTTACATGCTTTCAAACTGCTAGGTTGGTTACTAGCTGGAGAGTAACGGGAGCTCACCCTTGCGCGGCTCTCAGGTCTCAAACCCAGACTCTCAGCTTTCCAAGCCCGCCATCTTAACTGCTGAGCCATCGCACTACCCTTGTCTCAATTATACATAACTAAATTAAAAGTGAAAAGAATAGCTAAAAGGGAAGAAATGAAACTGAAGCAAAAGCCTTCAACCCATTAAGGATGGGAAATTCTTAGCATCCAATAAAATCTTACATTGTATCCCACCTTGCATTTAATCACTGCACAATCATGTCATGGCAATTCTTATTACTTTCTTTGTCCCTATGATGCTACCTGCATTTTATCTCATGAGTGAGAGACAACTTTGCATTTAGTTGTACTGATATTAAAGGAATAGTATTTTCTTCTATATTCTGACATTATCAAACAACAGTTTTAAGATGCATAAAATCTATTAAGTGTTGTCACCATTGGAAGAAAATCAGGTACCTGGCAGTGAACGTGAACAAAGATAATAGAAGCTGAGTTAAGAATTGCCAACGGGGACATAGATGATAGTACTATTTTCTGACTCAAGGAAAATACGTGGATAGCACTTTAATTCAGTAGTGGAAATGAGCCTGTAGAAAATTGAAGGCATTATTTGTTTTATTTATTAATTTTGTTTGCCACCCGCCTCCTGTGAGGCAACTCTGGGGGAATTTAAGGGAAAAAATTGTCTGTATGAGGAGAACAATTGGCCTTGTAGACTTCTGACAAATATACAGTATTCTAGAAGAGGATATGACTGGCTGGATCCCTGAAAAGAAGTCATAGCCATGATGACTTAAAGGGCTCTCACCCATCCTTGAGTTGGAAGAAAACTATTCCAGAATAAAATGTTCTGACTTTTTTTCTCCCGTCTTTGACATAAACTTCATATGCAAAGCACTAACAACTCCGCTTGTACCACAAAAATGAAGATGGCTAATAAACTAAAGAGAAAGAATGGAATAGCAGAGATTATTGGGGTAACTAAGAAATTAAGACTTTGGGTTTGGTCTCCCTTTTCAACACTCCCCATACCTGCCCAGTATGAGCTGCCAGGACTGTTGGGCATGTTAAGCACTTGGAACACAGAGATTGTTTATTTCACTTTGGGAAATCAATATGTGTTCTCAAAGATTACATGGCATTATCTATATGAAATCCATGTGAAACCATAATCATAGAAGTGTTTCCTTGGCACACAAGTAGCTATTACAATCATGGATTTAAAATGTTCTGGCACTGGAATAATAATAAAAAAGCATGAATGTATAGAATGAACCCACATCTTTATTTCTATATGGGATATCCCAGAAAACAGAGTATAGATCAAGGATTTGGGGGAGACACAAAAAGGTATGACAATCAAAAGTGTATTTTGATATTGCTATGGGACAAAAGTCTACATCTAAGTCACATACACTTTTAGATTCTAACTTTTACCTGGAATTAATGCAGGTATTGACTGCAGATAAATTAAGAATTTGCAGAATTTCTTTTACCTAATTACTATGGTAACAATATTGAGAATGGGGATTATGTTAAGTTGATAAGGTACAGATCTATCAACTTCATTTGAGGTAGTTACTATGCACAGATATTGGACCTGTTGATTTTTTGTGAAGAAGTTACAATTAAAGATAAAATTTGGGGGAAGCAGAACTGGGGCATTTTTTTTAATCAGGGATCTCTCCAGCAAGCGATTGAAGAAGCTACGCCATTAAATATCTTCTTCTCATCTCCAAGTTGACCAGAAAGACCAAAGCCAAAGGTAGATGAGGTGACCCTTAAATATAAATCCATTGCGGATTATGTTCAGCAAATTTTTGCAGCTTACATTGCACACAATATTGAGATCTTAGTATAAAATGTTTAAGCTCCTACGCATAAGAAAAATTGTATGTTGCACTCCTCACCTGATATTTTTGCAACTTTAACAAATAACTGCACCATTGGTTGAACCTGTGGTCATAAAATTCTAAGATCAGGAAACTGTTCTTTTATGAGCAGCAGGGGCCAAAGGAAACATATGAAAACTCTTTTCTTTTTCTAAGTCAGTTCCAGAAAACAAGGTTAACACATAGCTAACTTGATGGAAGTGTTGTGTTGTCATGTTTTCTGACCTTCACTCAAGACTAGTATTTACTGTTGCTGCTGAGAGATCTTAGTTCACTGAAATAAAATTATTTCAATACTCCAAATGATTTTTGCATTTTTCTGCAGAGAATTTCATCCATTCCATGTACCATCTACAAAAATCAGTGTTTAAAAAGCAGCATTAGGTTGTTATTTTTCCCTAGAGCTCAGCCTGCTGCTATTAAGGAAAAATAGAATGAAGGACAAGGGATGCTTTTTTTTCCTCATTACGCTTTTGAAATAATACAAGTAAAGATTAGAGTATTGCACTTTTTCTTCTCTGATTGGCAAGCCATCCACCTGGGCTTACATTGAGTTGTAGCATCTTCATCACCCACTTATCTCTTTGTGCTCCATCAAGGAATTCGTCCAGAGATAAATGTCCTAAAGAATCAATGGCAAGAAAGAAATCATAGGTAGTATGTTAAAAATGGGGGAGATCCAATCCCACTAGTCAACTCCTATCTTCCTTTTTCATTGGACTATAAAGAAAAGAAGGAAATGTACTAACAGATCGAAATGTTGCTTCTTTGATTGAGGACAGGTGGAATCCTTTATATTTTCTTCAATTAGGGCAGTGATATTCAAGAATAATTAACTAAGGCAGAGTCACTTGGAAAATTTGATTTGAAATTTCAGAAACATAATTTTCTGGGATAGTAGATAGTGGTTACCTGCCTCTCATAAATATTTAAAGAAGTCAGGAAATCTTAGAGCAAATTTGGAATGGACTGTTGTTAATGAATCATTTTGGAAAGTATTCGCCACAACATCATACAGAAATTGAGATGAATGAGTCACAATCTGGGAAACGTAATTTTTTTTCCTGCCTTCCACCCCTGCTGAATAGTAGAGATAATGTATCTGGTGTCTATTCGGGAATGAGAAAGTGAAAGCTTAAGTTTCCAATCACTAGCATTATGGAGCATGCAGTCACTCCCTAGAGCTGATGTGAACACAGATAACTTTGCCAAGTGCTTGTTTAAACATTATTCAAATACTGTTATCATTCCCCATATTTAAAAAAAATAAAAATGGAAAAAAAATCTGTAATTAAATAATTGAAATATTGATATTTTTGTTGTAAAAAAGAAAAGAACTCAACAATGATTCCTCATTGACCGCATCACTGTCAGTTGATAAGTCAATAACTGTTTAACTGTCAATTAAAAAAAACACCATGTTTTAAAGAACATGGGTTACATTTGTGTATTACTTGCATCAGGCACAGGCAATCTGTTGCTACCAGAAATGTTGAGATGTAATTCTCATTAAACTTGTACTGAGCCATGATGTTTTGGGAACTTTTGTGTTATAAAAGATCTAGAAGGGCATCATATTGCCACCCATAATTTCAAATAAGACATCAGCGTGGCTTCAAATCAAGTTATTACCATCTCCATTCTCATCTACGAGATGAAATATTCTTTCCACAACCTCTTCTGGAGTGAGACCAGGAACAGTTCTTTCTTCTTCAGACTTGTATGCTTCCTTAATGCTATAAATAGCCTGGAAATAAAATAAACTTATAGTGTTAAGAGGGAGTCACATAATAAAGCATATGTAAACCTCTGAGATAGATGCACATATAATTTGGATGAATAGTTTGATCAAGTGTTTGCAAAGTTAACTATAACAAAAGAAACCTTTTAAGAAATTTATAGGATGAGTGATGTAGACTGTTTCTATATGGACTCCTAGTGCTGTATCATATACATTGCATTCTGCAGGTCTTTTGCATTTTTAATACAAATTTATGAAAGAAACTATTGGAAAACTACAATGAAACATACATTAGCTATGAAAGAAACAATTGGAAAACTACAATGAAACATACATTAGCGATGTTATCTATAACCCAGGATTTCAGGTTTGTTCTGAAAAAATAAATAACTAATACACATAGTTTATCCTCTCATATTCCTTTTCTCTTTCTGAGGGGAAGGTAAAATTAAACAGGAAGAAATAATTTGTTGTCTTAGTGGAACCTGTTTGTTTGCTCTTAAACAAACTGGGAACATAAGTCAGCGAAGAATTATTAAAATCCATTCTCTTTCTCTCATTTGTTCCTAAACTTCTGCTTAAAATGTAAGGGGGAAAAATCCTCTATTCATCTTCCTTCTTTCTTTTGGAGGGAGTGTATGTTGTGGACACTACATTTTTTTCAAAGAATAAATTTTAGATGAAAAAAGAACATTCAGCAAAAACATCACACATTTCGACTTACTTCAATTATTTCTAGGAGTTCAGGTCTATCTATGCAGCCATTTCCATCTTTATCATATATTTTGAATGTCCATCTCAGTTTGTGTTCCAGTTTCCCTCGCAAAACCAGATTCAAAGCAGCCACATATTCTAGGAAGTCAATGGTGTTATCCTGGTAACATAAAATAGTCACTTTAATTGCAATCAACTTAGATTTCAACAGCAGTACATTTACTGTTTTGTGGCTCTGTCACCCAATACATAGTCATGAGCTGCCAATGGCTCCTGTGCCTCTTTTTCATAGCTTCTGAAGACGAGATGATTCCCTCAAATCAAAAGTAAACAGCTGAATTGTGGTGGTATAACTTATTTTTTATTTGGGGATGATGGGTAGAGAAGAAAAAAAACAACTTCAAATAAAATAGTTCAACTTTCAATGAGCCGAAAGCAGTTAGTTTGCATGAAAAAGAGAGAAGGAAGGTCTGAAAAGGAACATCTTGTCCCTTCTAGTGACATAATAATCACATTGCATTTAATTATTTTGGCACCAGTGAATTACACTGGACAGGCAATGGTCAATTCAAATTTTATGATTTATTTTTCTGGAAACAATATCAAATGAAAAGAATTTGCATTCTGTATAAGTAAACAAGTTGATAAATATGTTGAGAATCACAGCGCACACAGCGATCGGATAATATCTATCCAAATTCAAGGCAAGCCATTCAACATCAGCATACTACAAATCTATGCCCCAATTGTAGACTCAGATGATGAGTTTTTTTACAGTGAGCTTCAATGTGTTCTCAAGCAAATACCAAAAAAAGGATCTTTTGTATATTATGGGCAATTTCAATGCAAAGGGAAGCCACGGAGAAGTTGCAAGAATGGTATGTAAGTTTGGGCTGGGTGAACAAAATGAAGCTGGTGATCACAATTTTATCAGGAAAATCATCTCAGCATAATGAATATGTGGTTTATACAACACAAGCAACAATTATACACATGGATAGCACCAAATGGACAACATCGAAATCAAATTTATTTTATGCCAACAACCCTGGAAAGGTTCAACTGCATCTGTTAAGACACTTCCTCGTGTTGTCTGTAGACCATCAGCTATTAGTGGCTAAACTGAAACTCAAATTGTACAAAGTGAAATAAGGTAATATCTCCCCAAATTCAATGTGAACAATATTTCACTTATTTATGCCATAGAAGTTAAGAATAGATTTGAGCCACTGAATTTGGAAGGGGAAAAACCCAAATGAACAGTGGTCAGAGATCCAAGGTAACATCATCAAAATTGCTGGAAAGGATGTGTCATGACACCATTGAACTAGATGACCTGGATGACTGAGAATCTCCATAGACATCTGGTGCATGCTTAGCTAGAGAACCACAGACCTGGTCCACCTATATATTGCATTAATATTAAAATACAACAAATAATGCAATATGTACACAATGCAATATGCGAAGGGTAGCCAAAGCTAAAGGTAATAAAGGATGAAGTTAACAAGCTGAATGATATTTTCCAATTTGAAGCCAGGAAAGACAAAAATAGGCAGTGGGAAAAACAGTGTCGACATCTGGAAGAATCTATTAGGAAATTTGACTTACCATCAAGATGACAATGATGACATCTTGAGGGGCAAGATGGAATTTAAACCTGCTGTTGGCAGATATGGGCTGTTATTACTTTTTCTCAATGTAACATTTTTCCAATAGAAAAATTCTATTTAAAAATTCTATTTCTATTTAAAGATCTTCTTTTCCAGGGCAAAGCATTTGTATATCTGATTAGAACAAGTCAATGGAAAATGGTTAACATATCCCATTGCAGAACTTTTGTTTTGAATTAGGATTTCTCCAACTGTTCCAAAGGAGCTTTTTACAAATTCAATTGGACTTTCTTGGTTTTCTTTTTCTTTTTTTGTTTGAAAAAAAATGTGAAGAAGCTTCTTGGATGAGTATCGAAACATTTTCAAAGAATCCTCCCCCTCCCCCCCAATAAAGTCCAGTTGCCACTTGGAAAAAACATCTTTGGGACAACCATGACCTGGATGAATGAGAATCTCTATAGACATTTCTGCAACTGCTATTTGCTCATTAAACATGACTTGTGTTCTTGTTAAAGATGGGATCCACACATCACCTAAGCTATAGTTTAATTAGACATGATATATTAAATAAGCCAAAGTTAATTAAGTGTATAGCAGTCATATAGCACAAACTATTCTTTACAAGCTTTAGAAATGAAAGCTGATTAGTAAATTTGGGCTAGTCTTTTCCAGCCCAATCACCTCACAGGATTGTTGAAACATTATATTATTTTGTAAAGCTAGCAGCATATAAGCCAAATGAATGAATGAATGAATTCAACACTATCTCCATAGAGGAAAGCAGAACCTGTGTCACACTAGAGATGACATGCCTTTACCGCTAGTCAAGAGACATCAAGAGCAAAAGGACTCATTGCTAAAGCATGCAAAACCCAACAGAAACGTTTAACAGTTATTTCAGACCAGGTTCTTATTGTGCAATTCCTCCTGCCCTGGCATGGAGATTTCAAGACAACATTCATCTATTTATATTCTTCCAGTATTTTTCCACTGCTTTTTTCACTCTTTCCCCCCAGATAAAATCTGTTAAAAGGTAGAATGTTGCAATAATTATACAAGACCATCATGTCACAAAACAGGCATTCTCAATTAGTTACGCACTAAATATTTTGTATTAAAATTATATTGTCAAAAAGTTATCCCATACAAATGAGAAAATCACCTTGTTCTCAGAAACTTTATCTCCTAACTATATGCCTCCTGTAATAGTTTATTAACTTTTTTTTAATTAATTATAAGCGAAATTACAAAACCATGGATGTTTCCAGAAAAAAAGTAACAAGTCTGGATATCACTAGGATGACTGGAATCCAAATGTCTTTCATCATGTAGAAGCATTCCTAGTCCATGTCATGTGGGTTTGGATATCTTAGGACTGTGTGATCCTATGCATATTTTGTTACTTTTTTTTGGCTGATACATGGACCCATGAACCTATGTGGCTGAAAATGTTTATTTGTAATGCACAGAACTAAACAAGTTGATTTTTAAAATGTTTCTGCATGTGTTTAATGCTGTATCCTAATATTGCAATGCACGTTTCTCTTAAAGATTGAACCACATTCAAATGCCATGTTTAGTACACTATGTTTTATTACTTTTTTTCTGACTAGAATGGGTGCATGAATAATATAAAGTATTGTGACATTACCATAATGTTATAAAATGAATGAGCAGGGGTTGATTACAATGCCTTTGGTATTTGCATTGTATTTAAATAATACATTTAGTGAGAAAATCCCAGTTTCTTGTAACTAAGTTTTGCTTTTCTTGGAGCAAAACAGGTTATTTGATCAAAGTCACTAAGACAGCAATATGTTTTGAGCAGAGTTAAATGCCTTTTTATATATCAGGCATAACAAGTCTTTCATGCATTTGACACTATCACTGCATTAAAAACAAAACAAAAATGTCACAGAAATGTCAGCATGAAACCAACATTTGCTTCTGCACCAAAATAAATTATAACAATGACAGTAATCTCTCCAGTTCTAATGCCCCCCCCCTTACTTTTTTTTTCCTCCTGGAAATATCATCATATGCTACTGTACAATTCATCAGATTTTCCCCAATTTTTGGAATTAATGAATGCTATGGAGCACAACTGTCAAATATATTGGGAGAATTTTGTCCAAACAACTATTTATTTTAAAAGTAATATCTTAAGCTCTTGAACAATTCTATTCAGATGATGATGATAAAGTCTATCAATATTCTATCAAAGAATAATAAGAATCTGACAATTAAATACAACTTTTAACTGATTAGCTCTCTTTCTGTACAGCAATCTGGACCTCCTGAGTTCCTGGCATATTTATCATATTTATCTGAAACACAACACCATTTTTTGCAAGCTCATTCAGAAATTAATTTTGTTGTGGTCTCTGGGACTTGCTTCTAGGTAAATTCTACCTAATTGTAGCATTAAAAAGTAACATCTAGCCAAAAGTGAAACTCCACATTTGCAAACCAGGAGAATGTGAGCTTTCAACTTTTAATATCAGTTGTAACATGCTTACCCCATTCTTATCGAAAGCTTTGAACATGCTTTCCACATACTCAGATGCTTCTTCATTATTATTAACCCCAAAGAATCGTTTGAATTCATGCTTGAAGAGTGTCCCACTTGGACATTCCATTACAAACTTCTTATACCATTCCTGCAATTCAGCCACATCAATCTCAACCTGCTCTCCTTCCTCATTTGTGAAGTGTTGTCCCATGTTTCTTTGAAAAATAGAGAAGAAATGCTTGCTATTTCTTTCTTCTCAGTTTTCTTCTTGCAAACCTTTATTTCTTCTTAGAAATTTAATTTCTTTTACCTTTTTTTAGTGACTATTGCACATGCAAGTTGGACTTCTCCTCATGTTCTTCTCCTCTTTTTACTTGCAGCCTCTATTCAATCTTGTTGAGGAATTTTCTCACTGTTTCATCTTCATGCACCTTCCGTGAATTACAAGATAAAAATATCTAAGGTCATTTCAAGGATTCCCACATACGTAGCACAGAGTCCTCCCAATATCTCAGTGCAATCCTTTAGTTGGAACTTCCAGGTTGGTCTCTGCTGATAATCTACTAATATGAATACTACCCGATTAACAGTTATTTATAACCTCATTTTGTTGACCTAATTCGAACCATCTATGAACTTATCACAATTGTTTCCCCTCAAGAGCGCAACCAATCTATAAAATAACAACCTTGTTGTTTATTTCAAATTATGTGAGTTATTCAGAAATGGAGATGAGATTAAATCTAAATCATTTTGCTGGTTTTCTTTATATTCCATAATATCTGGCATAAAGGTTGGCTTGCTAAAGCAAAGTATTTCTTACTTGGGTTGGGCTTAACGTATCATGTAAACGTAGCCATTGTAGCCATGATTTAATGCTTTTAACTAAAGACTGTCTTATTCATTTACTGTTTTTACTGGATTGTTGTATGTCACCCATAGTCATTTTCCATGAGATGGGCAGCCATATAAATTTGATAAATAAATTAATAATTTAAAGGTTTCATGAATCTAGATAATTATACCTCATAATTCAGCCTAACTATAACATCAAGATATGAATGTTTAACATTAGCTGCTTTCAATTTTTCAAACTTTTGAAGGAAATAAATTTACTTGCATTCTTCCCAAAATGGCAATTTGCCTGTTATACTAAACTCCTTAGCAAGCTTTTATTTTACAAATATATTTTTTCTTAAATTATCATATTTCACTATTAAATTAGTAGCTTATCCCAATTCACTTGTCATTCAGTCATTCCCTTGCTACATCAGACCAAATTTTTGTTCTCTGGTTAAAAAGAAATAAATAACCTGTCATTTTAAATAGGCCTGAGTCCTCCTGATAAAGAGATACATCCCATTCCAAGAAGATTAACAAAGTGATTAGAGGAAGCAATAATCTCTGCTATAAAAATAGCAGTACTGAAATGGATTAAAGGAGCTGGTATATACATCAGGTCTATTTCAAGCAAAATGTAGTCCCACATAATATAATGAACTGAAATGCCTGCTCAAATATTAGATGGTTAACTTAAATTGATATTCCATAATTTCCATAATTTCCATAATTTCTATGTTGTCGCTCTTCAAGATTTATGGCATAATAACAATAAAATAGGTGAACATGTAATAGGCATTTTAAAATTCATATATAATTAAGTGATTTTGATCCGCCCCTTTGTATGCTTGTTTGGATTGATTTGATCCAGCTTTTCGTTTCTATCAGTCAAAATGGTTTTGGGTGCCCCCTAGTATTGTACTATCAGAATTCATTTTTCCTTTTCCTTAAATCTAAAAATTACAGTGGGCTAAGTTTGTTAGAACCAATAAAAATGGTTCATAAGTGTAAAATTTTCAAATTCTCCTCAGCTATTCCTCAGGCTATGTTTTGGAAACAGAGATGACGAAACTTCCCAAATTAGGCCAGATGTTTTAAGCTACAAGATTTCTTATTCTTGAGGTGCTGTGATTCAGTGGCTTAATGATGCTAGAGAAGGTCTGAAGACTGGTGGTTCAAGTTTAAACACTGTATGATGAGAGAACTCCCATCACTTGCCTCAGCTTCTGCCAACCTAGCAGACTGAAAGCATGTTACATGCAAGTAGATAAATAGGTACCACTTACATAGGGAAAAACAGTGTTTCAAGCAGCAGTATGAATTCAATCAGTGCTGGCCTGAATGCAACGTCCAAATGCAAGGTGACATTGGTGATGGGAAAAGCACGAGATGACACTGCAGAATACTGTCAAGCCTTCTGAATGTGGAGCTAATTCGCCCCCTGGGGTGCACTCTGCATAGTGCACAAACGTGAACTACATGGACTAGCAATCAGCAGCAGCCAAACAACTATTTTGTATTAACACTATAGTCTCCTGGCCAATGTAGTATCATCATACACTAAATAAATAAATCTTATTGTATTACCGTCTCAAGATAGACTGTAGATTGAATACACTATTACCGTAGTGGGACAAAGGGACAAAGATAATTATTGTTTTCTTCTTATTGGTTTCCAGAGGATAACCATTATAGGAGGAGATTTATATTAAATGATCAGTAGATAAACATCAAAAGGAGTCTTGTAGTACCATTTCAGACTAACAAATATTATTAAAAAGTATACATTCTTGTGAGTTACAGTTCACCATGAGTTTCTAATATAGTGGCTACCCTGGGTAAACTGGAGTGAAGTGGTAAACTGGAGGTTTACCGGAATGTAGGTAGAGGTAAACATTCCAGAGGTAAACTGGAATGAAGTGGGGGAAAGGACGGGTTATGAAGATACAATACAGACTATTTGTGAGGCAGATTAGAATAACTTTATCAATTAGCAATTATCATATGCTAAAATATATATTGCTTGATCATTCTTTTAGCCATCTTCCACTCCCTTCCAAACTGCTCAACTTTTGTTGTTATGTTGTCAGATCTCAAACAGTTTTCTGGCCAATAAGAATATATGGATACATAGCAATTAATCAAGAATCATACTAACCAGAGGTGAAATCTAGCTGGTTCGCACCAGTTCGGGCGAACTGGTAGGGAAAATTTTGATTGGTTCGGAGAACCAGCAAATATCACCTCTGGCTGGCCCCGCCCCTGCCCGCCTGCTCAC
>JANHFL010006327.1:14631-34544 GCA_032468155.1 Oxyrhabdium leporinum | reverse complement strand
AGGGGGACTTTCCTGCCTGCCATCCTTCCCTCAGTCTGTGCTGAGCTTGAGGAATGGATGACAGGCAGCAAAATCCCTCTTCCCATTTTCCTCCCATTCACCAAAAAGCCTCCCGTTTGCCTCCCCAAAAGAGGGAAAAAGCAAAGCAGCTGGCCGCGGAGCAGAAGCGCTGTACCCAGAAAGAGAAGGGCAAAAGCGGTATTTGCAGGCTGCAGGCGCGGCCGGACAGTTGCTCCCCCCTGCCTGCGCTGCCACTCGCCCATCCCCCTGGGCTTATTTTCGGGGTGGGGTAATATTAGGCCCACCCCCAAAAAAGTAGGGTTGGGCTTATTGGGGTGGGTCGTGTTTTCTGAGAAACACGGTACTATACTAATATGTACTATCAGCAAACATGACCACAAAGATTTTCCCTGTTAAGAACTCTGGGAGGATTTAACAAAACTGATTACTCATTTTCTTTTAGGCTATTTATGAAGCAAGTTCTCACATGTTAGCTATGTTAAAGAAAGAAAGAAATTCAGAAAATGAGAGCAACAGGATTGGATCAGATCTTTCTTGGCTATAAGAAAAGTAAAGGAAGAGGGAAAAGGTCTCATTAAGATTTCGCATTTGGCGCAATAGCATCTACTACAACTTAAGAATCTAATACAAAGGGTGGAATACAAAATTCCATTATGCTACTATTCAATGATCACTTATGAGTACAAAAGCATAATTAACAGTCAATTTTGTGTTAAGATTTGCTCTAGAAAATATATTCATCACTGGAACACAGTACTATCTTAATCCAAAAAACATACAAGAGCACAAGGTATAAGGGAATTAGTATTTCTGGCTAAACACTAGCTCTCCCTTGCTTGACCTGAGACATATTATGAACCACTTTTTTCTGCATGTCCTCATTACACTGGCCAAGAGAATATACCAACTGTTTTCCTTAAATTGACCCATTATAAATAAGGAGATCATTATTTATTAGTCTTGTATTATGGCACTATAGAAATCAGCTATGAAGAAAAGCCCACAAACGAAAACACAATTCATGCTTTAAAATCTTCCAGAAGCCTGTGTGATTAACTTTGCATTGGTAGCTTAACAAGACTTAAATTCATTATTTCATAATTCAACTCTGAAGTATGTCCCTTTCAGTGATAAAACAATAGCAATGATAGGAACATTTATTTAAAAATCTAGGAAAAGCCAAATAAAACACATTTCCCCTTTACTACTTATTAAGAAATTATTAAGATGAATAGAATAACAAAATAACAGAGTTGGAAGAGACCTTGGAGATCTTCTAGTCCAACCCCCTGCTCAAGCAGGAAACTCTGTACCATTTCAGATAAATGGTTGTCCAATCTCTTCTTAAAAACTTCCAGTCCAGTCTCACAACTTCTGGAGGCAAGTTGTTCCACTGCTTAATTGTTCTAACTGTCAGAAAATTTCTCCTCAGTTCTAAGTTGGTTTTCTCCTTGATTAGTTTCCATCCATTATTTCTTGTCCAAGTGCTTTGGAGAATAGGCTGACCCACCCCCTTATTTGAAGCACCCCCTAGATATTGGGATACTGCTATGATGGCACCCCTAGTCCTTCTTTTCATTAAACTAGACATACTCATTTCCTGCCACTGTTTTTCAGATGTGTTAGCCTCCAGTCCCTAATCATCTTTGTTGCTCTTCTCTGCATTCTTTCTAGAGTCTCAACATCTTTTTTTATATTGTGGCAGTCAAAACTGGATGCAATATTCCAAGTGTGGTCTTACAAAGGCATCATAACATTTCAAAATATTGCCACAGAAACTTCCCCAAATTAGAAACTTATTGAAAATATCTGATAGCAGATTACATTCTATATCAGTGTTTTTAAGATATGTGGACTTCAACTCCCAGAATTTCTCAACAAGCATGTTTACCAGTCCACACATCTTAATGAAAATCATTATTCTATATGGATAGAAGGGGAACCATCTCTTTTATTCTGATTTATAGGCATACAATTACAGTGTATAATTTGCTCTCTCGAAACCAAGTGTCAGATCCTTAGCTTAAGAGACAATGAAAGTGTGGAATCATACCAAGAATGTTTTGGAAGTTGTATACTTATAATTAAGATAAATGCTTCACCTAAAATGTTGTTTTTATTCCAGATGTTACCAATACAGATGACAGATGTTCCATTTAAGCAATAGCAAAAAGATATGGAAAAAATGAGAATTAAATAGAAATTGTTGCAGGATGCTAAAGAGAGAGGGAGTTAACAGACTTAAAATTATATTTTGATGTTTTCTGCATGGTTTGGATAAAATAATAGGATACTTTGGAGAATAAGAGGCTAGCAGATTTGGAGGGCCATGATTTGAGTGTCATGCATGTTTGTGATATGATAAAGCTAAAGCGAATGCAGTTTTTAATAATCTTTTTTTAACCATCCCATTCTAAGAGTTTGGATGAAATATAAAACAGGGCTTTCTTAAATTTCTTGAAGTTGAAAGAAGAATTGAAGTTGAAAAGGCATATGTGTTGTTGGTTCACATTTTTATAATTAAAAGATTTAACTTAGGTAAGAAAAACCACGGTGTTGAGTATAACCAATGCACTGTGTGCTAAATAAGAACATATTTTTTGCTAAGATTTGTTGTTAAAAGTGAATTTGGAAAATGAGTATGTTAAAGAAACCAAAGAATTATGGTTATAATGATTGATGTGAAATAATGGACTAATTCACATTGAATTATAGTTTGAAAGAAAACTTTTAAAAGCTGCTGTATAGTTGGTATTTCATGCCTATGAAATTGTCAAAATTGTATGCATTTTTTCTTCTTTTTCTAAGTTTTGTTTCTTCTAAATTTTATCTTATCATGAAACATAATAAAAAATTTAAAAAGGAAGTTTTATACTTATTCAAAAAAGATTACAAAGTATGGTGGTTGTACAGGAATACGTACTGGAATATGTACTGATGCAATAGAAGCAAGGAGGCAAGGAGGTCTTAATTCTGTAGCTAGGAACATGTACATTGTTAAGCTGTAAGATGTTGGTTGGTTTTGACTTACTTGTATGAGCCAGCTAATGGTAGTTTATTTAGTAAACTAGAATTCAATAAGCCATTGAGTGGTATCATCTATAAATCCAGTCTTCACTGAAATTTTAATCATGCTTCATCAAAGTCCACAGGGATTGCCACATTTTGAAATGACTACTTAAGCTGCCCCTTTACTTTGAAATACGGTAATGTATACATGTTTGTATGTTGAGATTGTTTTAAGAAACAATCCTACTGTAAAACAGAATACTGAATACTTACAATTGTATTTCAACTGGAATGTGTTACTCTAGAGTATCTATAATGAGCTTTGAAGAAACCCAGTATGCTGAACCTAGTGTCAGTTTAGGGGTATTAAACTGGTGGCCCGGAGGCCGGATGCATCATGTGCAGGCCATGCCCACCAGCTCCACGAATGGGAAAAACATTGTGGAACATCATGTGATGTGGCGAGTTTAACACCCGTGCTACAGAGGAACAGAGAAATATAATGAAGCCTGGGACTGATATGAGTTTTTGCAGTTCTTTAATAGCTGTTTTCACACTCTGGGTAAAGCCTGAGTAAGCTAGCGTTGGTTGGACTCATATTATACGCTAACCCCCAAACTTGGTGTATAATTTGGAACATCTACTTCATATATGTATCTATTAATTAGTAGGACTTACAGATTGCTGCTGTTAGAATTGACTCTGATATGAATTTAAAGCCAAACAAACCACATTATAACTTACCGTGATGCATGATGCTCTTTGGAAGAAAGGATCTGCTATAGCTGGAAAGAAATGCCTTGCAAGCACTTTCTTCCCAATGACACACCAGTTGATACTGATGCAGTTGTGCAGGTAACAACACAAATGTATAGTCCAATTGTGTGTAAATGAAAAAGAATGAATGAGTGAATGAATGAATGAATGAATGAATGAATGAAAAGATGAGAGACAAAAGAGAGCAACAGATATCCATACATAAGAGAATTTTTCTTACAATTTGGAACTGGCTGGAGTGACACATTGAAGTTTCTTATCCAGAGAGTTAGGAGGTTTTTGAGTTGCAGAGCTGGAAGCTGAGTGCCCACTAACAGAAAAGAAAACAATAGTTAAGAGTGTGGAAGGTCTAGTGACATTACCAAATAAAGATAAAACAATAGTAAGGACACAAAAAGTCCAACCAGGAATGAAGCAGACTAGGAATGCTCCAGCAGTGAAGGAAGTCTGTTAATGGACTTGGTGTGGTTAGCCAAAAGCCATCCAATAGGAGAGACTTAGGGAAAAATTCTAGTAGGTAGGTAAGTCAATCACAAAGCTACTGTGTGGGAAGTGTGTGGCCTACCAAGAGACCCTTGTGGCAAGACCTCCAAAGATATCCAATGGCAATTGCCTACTGAAGAAGCCACAGTGGTGGGTTACCCACTGAAGAGGATCAGTGGCTAAACAGGCTGGTACTGGCTTCTCTAGGGAAGAACTCATAATGAGCCCTGTATGCCCAGCCAGACTCAGAAGATATTTCACCAGTTCACAGTTAAATTTGAGGGATTCTTAGAGAGACTATAGTAAACAAGTGTAAAAGGAGAAGCCTGTGCTGGTTCAGAACCTTGAGCAGAGAGCTTAGAAAGAAAATTTCTAGTAAACTGACCGGTTGCCTTATCTGTATCACCTAAGTCAAATCTATGAACATATGGAAATGACCAAAATGACATAAAATGACATAAGGAAAAAGAAAACAGAAGGAAAGTTTAAAAGTAAGAGAGGTACAGTATCTGCCAGGAG
The DNA here is from genome assembly GCA_032468155.1 of Oxyrhabdium leporinum. Classification (NCBI taxonomy): domain Eukaryota; kingdom Metazoa; phylum Chordata; class Lepidosauria; order Squamata; family Cyclocoridae; genus Oxyrhabdium; species Oxyrhabdium leporinum. Next base: position 29,735 of record JANHFL010006327.1, on the reverse strand, counting down.
AAGTCAGGCAAAAACAATATGTATTGTAGCTCTTCCTTTTTTGACTCTTCCCATATATCAAAGGGGCAAAGTTTGAGTAGGCTGGCACAATACTGCTTTTGTCATTTTGCTTCGGTTTCTGTAAATCCCTCTAAAAACTACACATCCAATGGAAAAGCTGTTTTGGGGAAGAACAGCATCATTAGATTTCGTTTGCTAAGACTTGAACTTTTCACAATTGCTTTACTGCATACAGTTTTTGAATAGCACCCAACTCACTTTCCCAGTTTGAGATGATGAGAGAGTTGAAGCAGGCAATGACAGAAGCAAAGAGCCTGTAATTAGATATCATCATTATAATAGGGCATGAGTTCCTCCACATTCACAGGGAACAAAGTCCTGACAAAGAGTATATTACCACTCATATGACAGAATGAGAAAAAAAGATATTTAAACGATGGGCTCTTATACATAGAAACCATCATTGTATAGTAGCTGACTTTCTTTATTCCCGGGGCATTTTGTATCTGGAATACAAGAAACATATCTAACTGAGCCTTGACCTTGATTCTTTGTGTTGCTAGCTTTAGAACTAGGGGTTTGACTTTCCAGAAATAGCTTTATTGCTAAGTCCTGAAAAAGTCTATCCCAGTAGATTTTGCAGTGCCATCAAGAATAAAGATAATTCTCCTAATAAAAGGGAACCAGCCGCAGAGGGGAAGCCAAGCTGACATATGACATAATGACCATCAATTATTTAGAATAGTGAAACCTAGAGAAGATAATGAACCATTAAATAATTTTTAGCAGTCTAGATACTCTAGACAGTTTAGAATATCAGGTGTTATTTTCAAAAAGATATTATCAAAGGACTAAAAGGGATATAGAAAAAGACAAAAGGTAGACAATTAAAAGGTTAAGCATCTTTCCTAAAAAGAAAATAGTTTTGTTTATTCAGAAAAAGACTTATAGAAATTATTATAAATATTTTTGTTACCTGTATTACAGAATGTTTTCAATATATAAAAATTCTTCCTTGGTGTTATAAGGCACTCTTTAGAGAAAGGTTTTACCTTTCTGTGGTGTTTTGGTTCCCATGCTTGATTTTAAGGTGATTCTTTTTTACAAAACTTTTTAAAGTCTTTTGGTGAGGATGGGAAACATGTTTGTATTTGTTCTTTTATTCTTCATTTGCAGATGTCACATTATTTTAATTTGCATATTTGATTTAAATATGTGATCACTTGGTCTAATAACAATATAATCCAATAGCAATATAATAGATTGATACTAGAATTCAAACTGATGCATTAAAATTAAGTTTAGGTATGTTTTTAGAATTTGCTCTCAAACGATACAGGGATAGGACCCACCTAAAGAAGCAACAAGGATATATACATGAAATTTCCAGGAACTGCATATAAGGTCTTTAAAAGTGACTTTCAAAAGAGCTGTAAGAAGAAGATATAGCATTTATTGATGTATATGAAACATTTTTATACATGTTTTAAAAAAGCATGGTGGCCTACAGTTAAAGTCTTGCGAGTGAAACTTTTATATTCAGGAGCAGTGTATCCTGCCTAATTGTATTAACTGTCACCTGGAAGTATTAACTGCCTGACCTTAGGTTGTATTGCCATCTGAACATTGAAGGAAAACTATTATAGGACTATTTTGTAAAAATCTGCTTCCAATAATCATACTACATTTACTTTCCAGGAAACTGAAATGGATTAAAGTAATGCCAAGGAACAGGAGTAGCACCAGTTGACTGAAATAGAGTGTGGAACCTCCAAGGCAAAATCCTACGAAACATCCTGGCATTAGGGTGGGGGTGAGGGGTAGCATACAGGTTAAACCAGTTACACTAGCTTGTTCCCATGGAAAAGGCCTGGAAAGGTGGTGGTGGTGTGTGTGTGTGTGTGTGTGTGTTTAAAGGAACAGTAGTTTCAAACAATCTGAGAAGCTTTCCCAATTTGGGGCTTGTGAGATATCTTCCAATGCCATACTTCTAATTCAGAGTGTCCTGCAGTCTCTTCATACGATGGAGTTTGGTTTAAGTCTTCTCAGTGATAAATCCGCAAGAGAGAAGGCAAAGGAAGGAAGCGATGATTTCTTGAGCTAATGAAGAGGCATGACAAAAACTCTTAAGGGCGCCCAAAGGAGCTCTTTATTATATGAATGTTACTCCTAACACTCAAGCCACTCTGCTACCAAACCGAGCGCTTCCGTTTCATTTAATTCTCCCCCCGCACTTTGCCATTTACTCCCTTTTCCCGTCCACACCCCTTGGAAGCTCGGCCCTCCTTCTCTTCCCTACGCGACCTGAAGGGGCGGATCCGGTAGCCGCTGTACCTGGGCCAGGTGAGCGAGCTCTATTACACAGGTAGGGTGGGACTCTAGTCGGAGAGCGGTAAGTTTTGCGGGAGCGGGTGGAAACCCGTCGGGGAAGCCCTCGAAGCCCGGGTCTCTATAGGTTCTTCTTTGCAATCCAAATAGCACTTCCGTTCCTGCACTGCTGGAGCTTCGGGCTCGTAGGAGCCTTTTCTCCCCGCGTGTTTTTCACTCGCGCCCTTTCTCTCCCACGCGTGCTCGCCTTAAGCTCTTCTCCCCCTCGCCGGACGGTTGGCTTTCCCCAACTCTTCCCTTCCCAGCTAAGCGTCTCGCTCGTTTTCTCTCTAGTTCATTTTGCGCTTGACTAGTTCCTTGCCCTCTCCTTTTCTGAAGAAGGCTGACGTCGCGTCTCCCCTAAGGTCCTGCTACAAAAGGACCTTCTGTCTTTTGGGTTCGTGGGAAAACCCGAGAAGAGCTGTTTTCCTAAAAGAGGCCTCTGCCAGCGGGCAATTTCAGCGAGTTCGTGCCCGGAGTTCACTGCGGGCTTGTACACTTGTCGATTATTTACTTCTGCATGTCAACACCCTCCAATCTTTCAAAGTAGCGGAGAGCAGGTACAACTGTGGCCTATCATTGATCCTAGCATGTTTCCTTAGAAATTCAAATTCCGTTGAGAGGGCAAGGCTGTAGAGAAGACTTTCCTTACTCTTCAAATTCAGGATAATTGTATTGTACCAGAAGCTATTTCCTTACCTGCAGTCAGATGTTACCCAGATGTACAGCTCAGCATTGTTTACCTGGGGTATTTGCTGCAATGATTGGATTTGCACAACTTCCCCTTCTCCAAGCATCCCTTCCCAAGTCAAACCTTTCTTAATTTGCAAATTATCTGCGTATGGTGATTTAGCAGTAGATTAAACATCTTAGTTATTTGATCATAGTGAAATGAAGTATCCAGGGTCCATTTATTCAGCCTAATAACCTCCAGAGAAGGAATGTATTGTGACACATTGCAGGCCATCTACCTGGGAAGACTGATCCATGATATTCATTAAAATTGAGGCCTAGAAGAATCCCAATCTCAACCAAGTTGATGTACAATTATATTTAAGCAAACCTTAATATGAAATGCAGGTTGAGTCAATGCATGATGATGACAATACCATAAGTACACAAACCAGTTTTAAAAATGAGATCAGATCTTTGAAACATTTCCTACAAAGCAATACAAAAGCTGTAACCTTTTATATTTTGAGTATCTTTCTAGAACAGCATCACTTGTTTGGTAGTGTTTTACTAGTTTGGATATCTGAAATTAAAATCTGAAATCAATATTTATGTAGAACTCTTAAAAAAATACAGTATTATACACCCTGTATGTTTGTATGTAAGTAATGGTGTGGATTACTATTGCAGATGAATTTATAGATAAAATATATCAACAAAGGCTTGTGGGTTTGTTGTTTTTGATGTCCTTGTGAACAAGGTTATGATTGTCTTGTCTCACAGATCTCAGTTGTATGCTTGCTGAATTGTATAACTGCTGCTTCAAGCATTGTGCCTTGAGCAAGGAGAAGAGCAATAAGAAACCTATTGATATCTTGTTGCTCCAGTAAATGTCAGTGTTTTCACAATGTGGTGTAAAAATAGTACCAGAATAAGATTTTGAGCCTGAGCACCAAGAATCGAAAATCTTAGTGTATGATAGTATAATTTGGCCAATACCATTGTACTGTATGTCTATGGTTATCTGAAAGTCTACCTGGGTAACTTTCAGTACTTCTGTAAAGCCAGTACTGTAAAGGGGGAAGAAATTCTGTTGCTAAGATCTGTGCTGTAGTTTTTCTGAGGATCAGTCATAGAAATGATATCAGAGCAGTTGTTATGGAAGAGGTGGAAATTCTAAGTTTTCCTAATTTGGTAGTGCTGAAAAGTTGACGCTGGCTTGTTTTGCATATTGTCTGTTGTACTTCCTTTACTCTCCTGAGGAAGTTTTCCTTTTAATTTAAAGGACAGAACTATGGATTAGTAAAGATAAATGTACAATTAAATATTGCATTTCAATGTAATAGTAGAAATCCTCTTTTAATGTAAAAACAATTTGTATTATAGGTTTTACCAGAAGTGAAATATAGTCTAATATTAAGGGGATTATACATGTTAACATGAAAGTTCCATTCAGTATTTATTTCAATTCTGCATATCAGTATTGCTTTCGGTTTCTCTAATCTTGTCTATATTTTCAAAGATGGGTATTTCAGGTATTTGATTTTTAATCCAGTTTTTATTGATTCATGTGCTGAAATCTATATACAGAACTTAGAATAATCGCTCTGTGTATGGCCATGTCATGTTTATTGATTGAATCTACACTTTTCCAATTTTGCTTTAATAAAGCAAGAGTTATAGTCAGAATAATTGGAAAGGCATAGGTTTTATTTTCTTCACCCATATTTTCCTGTTCTTCCTTGTTCCTTTCATTTATTGCCTTCATCCCATCTTTCCAGTATCATGTGCCTATGCGCTGATTTACAATATCATTATGTATATAGGTATTGAAGTTTCAGAACCTCTACTGTGCCTAGACTAAACGCAGCTATGTTCTAAAACCTGATTTTTAAACTGCAGTTGTTGAATAATCCGTAATTATTACAATTAAGTACTCTAGTGTGATGTAACACAGTGTGAAAACAGCAATACAAGATGGCTGAATCACAAGAACAATATAGGAGAAGAAGACTTTCAAATGCCCGACTTCTTTTAAACATAAACTGTCTAAGAAAAGAAAAAAATATATATGAGAAACAACCCTAGTAAATTAGCTCTCTTTTTGAATACTTTCTGACATGGAGAAGAGCATATCTGTTATACTCTGGTGTGATAAATATTGTTGAACTACATCATTGTACTGCCTTATTCTTATATGAAGAAGACCTGGAAATAGGACCACATAATTGATACACCTACAATTTCATAACATGTCATGGTATCTTTTATGCATTTTAAATACTGCAAACTGTGGATGGCAGCACTTATTGACTTTTCCTAATCTTTAAAAAAACTACGCAGGGTCAGACATGGTTAGTATTTGACAAAGACCACCAAGAAATTCCAGGTTAGACTGGAAAGATTTAAAGAAAGACCTCCCAGAAGAATGAGAACCACATCTTTACTGCTGCCAAGAAACATACATCGATGTGTCCTGGTCCGTAAGGTGTTGAACACAATTCAGGGGAGATTTTACTTAAGACTCTGGAAACCACATACTTTTAAAGAAGGTCAGAGAAGCAAGCAGGCATGTACAACATCATCATTGTGTGAAGAATTCTATGTCTAAATTATGGTCTGAGACACATGTATTATTCTGCAGGCTTTTTCCTTTTAAAAGCAAAGATTAAAAGTGTTTTGTGCAAATCCCTCTCCTTTTTTAGATGTACCCTATTGCTTTACCCCATTTCTGACTGTTTGGTTCCTGTGATTCTTAACTAAAAATGCTCTCCAATTCCCACAAAAATGTCAAATAAACTCAAATAATCAAATATATTGTATTTTATTAAAAGAGAAATTCATAGGAGGAAAACAAGATTCCTCTTCCTCCCCAAAAAGAACGGCTAAAGTGATCCAGAAACTTCAAATGCTTTCCATGTACCTATAAATAGGACAAAACTCAGCTCTATCTCTTAAGCAATTTTGGCTGGTTTTCACATTCTTGATTTCAAAGCAAAAAGGGGAAAGAGACTTTAATTAGATTATATTAGTTGAATGATCCATTTTTTTAGGTTAACTGGACAGAAGTATTGCTATATTATTATTGCCTTTATTGAACAACTGTAGAGTAGTTTTCTTTAACTTAAGAAAGCTCAGGTTGGATCAGAAATCCTAAGCATAGCTGTGGTGACCCATAGTAGGAACTGTTGTTCACTAAGAGAAAAGAAGATTAGAAAATATAGTTGCTGAAGCATTTCTTTTTGCGAGGTTGGTCATTGTATCTATATGTATAGTTCTGATAAAAGGCATATAGTGTATGTTGCTTAAAACCTGTTTTAAGGTCTAGGGCCAGTGATACTAAACTAAAAAGGAAGAGATCACCAACGTCTGAGTTTTCAACACACATACACCCTCCATATTTGCTATAGATAAAGTCAATGATAACACATGGTGGGATAATTATCCTAATTTTCTGAGACTGCTAATGTTTGACTCTGTTATGCATTGTTGTAGAGAAATAAATATGTCTTTCCCTCAGTATTTGCTGGACTGTTACAGTCTGTATTGGTCAACTTGATTATTCAGTTCTGGACACCATGCTTTACAAAAAAGATTCAGACAAATTGGAATAGGCGGATTCCAAAGGACTATTAAGAAAAAAATTGTAACAATTAGAACCAATTTCATAGCTAGTGGAGTACCTTTCACTAGAACTAGTTAAACCAAAGTTAGATAGTGTTTGTAGCAATACCTTAATTTGGATTCTTGCAGGAGGTTGGTGAATCTTTGGTTTTTTGTTATATTACATAGACTTTAAAAAATGTTATGAAAAGATGACTCCTGCTCAAAAGTTTTGGAAACCGTTTGCAGTAATGATACTCACAGATTTGGGTTAAATTGGGATTGGGAATGAATAGCTTTACAGAAAGAAATTATGTGCATAAATATATAAGCCTGCTTTGCATACTGTATACAGATTATTAGATATGAGCCACCATCATTCTGATTGGATGCATTTTTCTTTTGGTCTTCTGTATTTTTTACTTATACTCTGTATGATTACCTTTTGCAATGTTTAGCACTGCAACATGCCTTATTCCTTATTGCTTTCACCTTGTAGTGCATATGCCACTGTAAAGAAGTTATCAAGTGATGAGTAAGAACAAAACAACAGTTTCAATATATTTAATTTTCATAATGGCCATAAAAATGCCTTGGAAAACCTACAAGTGGATATGGAGTACATTAGTATTCTCTGCTTAAGTTTTCCAACAGTTGTATTCTGAATTTGAATGTGATTTAAATGTATACAACTACCATAATTGCTAGCCCTGATTGTCTGATGAAATGATCCATGAAAAAAGTATAAAGTTTGTTTCAGCAAAGACAAATGGCAATGTCTGGTTATGTTCTTCAAGAAGGAAAAGGGAGTACAGTATGTGCTTGTCAGTGGTTGTAGTTTCTTCTGTAGTTGTTTTCTGCAGTCCAGTTATCTGCAATGTTTGAGGATATGCATTTGTTGTCTGCATAGGATTTGGGAACTTAAGAAGAAGTTAGAATTTGAGATATCACAAAAAAAGCAGTTAAAATGTATGTAACAGAAAACTTGATATAGAGAAAGCCTTTGGCTATGCTGTCTACTTCAGCGACCCCCAACCTTTTGGACATCAGGGACCAATTCCGTGGAAAGAGGTTTTTCCGGGGATCAAAGGGGGCGTGGTTTCGTGCGCTGCCTGCATCCCGCAGATGGGGCCTTGCTTGTTTGTGCAGCCCAGTTTCTGGCATGCGGTGGAGAGGTCAAATCTACAGACTGGGGGTTGGGGAACTCTGTTCTACACCGTTTATTTTTTTCATCTCATTCTACGTAGTATTGTACAGACTACTTGACCCTGTAGATGTGCTTTAAATTACAACTCTTAGTGACCCTAGCCATCTGTTCTGATACCTAGCAATGAGGATATACAACAAACACATTTCTATTTTATTTTATTCTATTTCTATTTTATTTCTATTCTGTTGTTAATGTAAATTTGCACAGAATGGATGAAAAACTTGGCACACTGATATATTTGGAGAAGGGAGGGGAGACTTTAATATGTAACCCAATTTAGATTTGATCTTGGAATCATTGTATTGGAAATACTCATAAAGGTCACCTAATCCAACTCCCTACTCAATACATTACAATAGTGTTTCACCTTAGCAACTTTAAGATGCTGGAACTCTACAAGTTTAACACAAGTCTACACATTTTAAAATTGCAGAGGTTGAGAACTGCACTAGAGCACCTATGACTATTAGCTTCTGTTTGAAGGAGTACTCACCCCAATATGTGCCTGCCTATTCCACTAGCTGATGCTTGTTCAGTCAGGAAACCCTCCTCATTCCTAGACTGAACCTTTTTGTAATTGTAATCTGTTGGTTCTGATCCTGCTGTCTCAAGTCTAAGGCTGCCTCTGTATGATCAGCTATTTGAAGGTGCTATCATATCATCTTTTAGCCATATTTTTAAAAGACTAAACATACTCGGATCTTATACATATTATTTTCATACAGCCTTGTTTCCAGATCTTTCACCATCTTGATGACCCTCTTTTGAATTTGGTTTAAATTATTATTGTCCTTTCTGCATTGTGGTGGTCAGACCTGGATCAAATACACTAGATAGCATCTGATCAGGACAGGTAGAATTGAATTATATGGACTCTATGCTTCTGTTAATGTTATTGTTTGACTTTTTAGATACTGCATCATACTGCTAATGTTTGACGTTGATTGAACACAGATCTGCTTCACATATAATACAAACCATGCTTTCCTCCATAGCTTCCATTCATCTCTTACATTTTCCTATCCAAATGCAGAAAATTGTACTTTTCTCTGTTAAATTCCATCTTATTTGGGTCAACTTATTGCTCAGGTTTGTCTAGTTTGTCAAGTTTGATCTTTTTAAGAAATCCTTTTTCATCTAAAATATTAGACAAGCCTCATAGTTTTAAGTTTTTGCTATATGCCCTCATGTAATATTTGATACAAGTAATATGTTGTACAATATATAACCTAGCTCACAAAGCCATGGAACACAAACTCCTCTCTAACCTGAAGTTGAGCCATTATTGAGTATAGTCAGTCAGCTGTGTGTTTATCTAATTATATTATTATGTAGTCTACATTTTATCTTTATGAAAGAGAATGTTATGAGGTACTTTGTTAAATGTTTTGCTGAAGTTCAGATATTTTCTTTCATCTACTTAATTTTTCTTATTCACTACTAGTTATACTTTCAAAGAAGGAGATAAGTTAGTTTGACACAATTTGCTTGCAACAAATCTCTACTGGTTCCTTTTTCACAGTCATACATACTTCTGGTCAAAGGCTTTGCTTAGTATGTATGTCAAGCTAACAGGTCTATGGTTTCCTGGGTCTTCTTCCTGAGATAACTTCTTTATTTTAATCTTGATTAAATAAAAAAAACTATATATACTTTTTTTCCTTTTCCTTTTAACAATCTTGGTCTTTAGTCCCTTCAAACCTAGGTTTGAAACCTAGAACTTGGTTTCTTTTCATTTTATCTATGTCCCTTGTCACAAAGTTCTTTAAAGCTTTAACAAGTTTATTCTGTAAATCCAATATAGAAAAGTTATCCAGGTCATTTTTAGTTTGTTATTTGTATATCTCTTTTAGTTATTAAGACATCATCTGATTTCATTGGTACATCCAGTGTAGATTCTTTTTCCATGTCATTATTATAACTTGTTATTTTAAAATCCTTTTTCAATCAATCTCAATCTCAGTCCTGTCAGGTAAAACATGTTCCTTTTCCATAACATATTTTAAACACCGTGTATCTATAGAGGCAGACACTCTTAAAATTAACTTTTGAGTCAATTGTTCAAAATAATCCTTGAATATGTTAAATGTTGAAATATTTAGCTTCATTCTATATTTTTAAATTGAATTCAAATGTTCTTCCCCTTTAACTGTAATCTTTAGTTTGTTCTAGTTCTCTCTAGTGTTTAATTTTTAAAATCTTATTTTAACAGACACTTGCCTGTTTATAACTTTCAAAAAAGTTTCAATTATTCTTTTACTGTTTATTCCAAAAAACCCACATCTGTATTTAATTTTTTTCACAGACGTTTGAAGGAAAGTCATCCAGTGTTATAAAACTTGTCAATTCTGAGGTTTGGAATAGCTGAAAAGCATTTGCAAGCAATTTTCCAAAGTGATTAGAAAAGGAAGTAGTATGAGTTCCTTTTAAAGGCATCAGCCACAATTTGAGCCAAGATGGCTATTCCCTCATTTCTCAGAATTCTAAACTTGCTGAAGATTGTTGTTGTGTAATGACAGGGAATAACTATCTGGGGCATTTGTGGGTGATCTCAAATCATCTATTTGTCTGGAGAGGAATTACAAAGAACTGATCTGTTTGCTGGCTCTTCTGTCTGCCATTTTTCTCTGAAATCCATTATTTTCCAGTGGAACTATAGTCTCTTTAATTTTTCATTTCATTTCCAAAATATACGAAGAGCTCTTTTTTTTTGTTTTTGGCCTCAGTTTCTTTTTGTTATTTTTGGTACTTTTTAAAAGCTTTACATTTTTTTGACATTTCCTATAGTTTTGAAGATTCCATTTAATATAAAGTTTTAATATTATCTTTGCCAACCACATTCCATTTAATATAACCATTGCCAAAGTTTATCACTACTGCTGGATCACCAGAAACAATGACACATCAAAATCTTCAGGCTCTTCCTAAAGATCAAAATGGTGGGAGCAAATCTAAATTCCGGAAAACGATATTCCAGAGTGTGGGAAATGTCCCCCCTCCATTTTCTATATATGCCACTATATTTCATTGTAAAGATATACTGTGCATAACATAATTCAGTTTGAAAAATTGTTTTGCCTATGTGACAGTTGGTAGTCTCAGTATACTGAAAAAGTTAAGTTGGCCTCTCTGTCTTTTGACCTACAAAGAAATCAGATGAGTTGATAGAACAGTTGGTTACAAGAAAACCAGAGCAATGTGATTACAATCACAATTGGTTTCTATTGCTTTATTCTTTAGAAAATGAGAATTCCTACAAACTCTTCATACATTGTTTGCTGTGTGTATTTTATCCTTCTAGATAATGGCATCACATCCACGCAGAGTTCGACTGAAACCCTGGCTAGTAGCTCAAGTAGACAGTGGAATGTATCCTGGTCTTCTGTGGCTTAACAGGGATGCAAAGCGATTTCAAATTCCTTGGAAGCATGCAACTCGACATAGTCCTCAGCATGAAGAAGAAAATACAATTTTTAAGGTAACTGAAAAACACAATTCTGCTAGTGTACTACATGATAGAATGGGATTAGCCCCCCCCCTCCCTCCCTCCCCCTCCTCTCTGTCTTCAATGGATTGAGGATGAAATTAATAATAGTAAAGGTAGTATACATATAATGTTAAATTTGCTGTTTTGCAGCAATAAAATGGTTGGTATGTTCAGAGATACAACCTAACGGAGATTTATCATGCATTGTTTTCATAAGCAGAGCCACATTCTGAATCTGAAATCCTAGGTAGAGAAGCATGCATGCAGTACAAAGACATTAACACACAGGGTCAAGTGAAGGGCAAAGTGATACACAAAACGTAATATATTCAAATAGGGTTTCAGGTAATTGGTAGATAAAAATCCCTTCAGTCTTATCTCTGCCTCTCCAGCGTACTTTGTGCTATAACAGAACTAATTTTCCTGGTGTATTATGGCTTTCTTTCTGAGAAGTTTCAGATTCAGTGTTTTAATTATCTACTTTTCAACTCTTCACCTCTGTTCTTGTCACTTGTTGCTAAAGTTCCTTATCTTAGGCATCTAACTTTATTTGGAGTTAGCCTCATTCAACTCTGTTGGATTTTCTTTTCAGCATTTTGCTGAGGATGCTATTTGTATAAATAGGGAAGATTTTTCATGCAACCATTTCTGACAATCTAATAAAGAGAAATAATCAGGGAATAAAGGCATTTGTCAGTGATTTTTTTTGTTTGGTGTAGGTTTCCTCTTTTCTTTTATTCCAGAAGATAGTGAATTAATTTTATCTAGATACATTTGGAATTCAATTCCACATTTTTTTAAAAAAGTTGATTTGATTTATTGATTTGAGTTAATTTATTTTAACACAGTCAGGTATCTTGTTAGAAAAAGCTTGAGAAAGAAAATATTTAATGGCTTAAAGACGTCTGTGTCTTTTAGAAAGGTGAAAGGAAACAATTACCTGTTGCATAAAGTATTTATTGCTTCAGTGTACCTTATAGACGAGAATTTGTTTGGCAGCACAATTCAACAGAAGTTGGCATAATGACAACACTTAACCAACATGATGTACTTTGCTCCCAGGCGTGGGCTGTGGAAACAGGAAAGTACCAAGAAGGGGTTGATGATCCTGACCCCGCAAAATGGAAAGCCCAACTCCGGTGTGCTCTCAACAAAAGCCGTGAATTCAAGCTCATATACGATGGCACCAAAGAAGTGCCAATGAATCCGGTTAAAATTTATGAAGTATGTGACATCCCACCATCCCTGACTCCAATCATTAATCCTGGTGAGAAACAGAGAAACTCTTTTGTTTAAAGAAGCATGTAGCTAATCATAAACTACTTGTCTTATTGGTAGTGAGGTTTTCTGGGTTACTAAGGTTTAAGTGAATACGGCAACTATATCGAACAAGCATAATCAATTTATCCTTTGTGTTATTTAATTGACTATACTTAAGATTTTCCATTCTACATCTGTAGGGATTTACTACATACATGGTACAATCTAAATAGCTCAGCTTCCTTTTTAAAGCCAAAATCAATCAAAAACTTTGAAGTTCAGGTACATCCTGGCAAGTATCCAGAGTAAGAATGTGAAATTTGGGGTTTGGGAGGTCTAGGATTTTTTTTATGCATCTCTAATGGTTGATCATGGGTTTCCTTTCCCTTCATATTTTAACTGAAATAAGGTCACTATTACAAATGCCCCTATTCTAAAAATACTTCTACACTGTATGGCATTTGTTAGGAACTTTGGTTGCACATTTCCTGTTTGCTAAACAAGGATTTGTCCACACATGGTTGGAAGAAATACAGTATGTTGGGTTGGTTGGTGAATCTGAAAGGCCAGTAAATATTTGAGAAAGCAAACTTTCTTATCTGCCATTTACTTTCTAACACTCTAGCTACATTGTTCAGTGAAAGACATTATAGTATTCACCTGATATCCTCAAACTCTAGGAGAACTGTTTTATGTCAAGAGACCTGAACTAAGAACCAAAAATGAATTTTGGATTTCACAGACTCTCCTATGTTTGGAAACCAAAGAATATTTAGCATAAGAATTCCAAAGATTTGAATTACTCTGCAACACTCTCATAGGTCTAAAAAAGAATTCAGTTTTTTTCTCAGTTTTGTTAAAATTAGATTGTTAATTACTTTCTAATTTTTCAATTCCTACATTTTTTCCAGGTTCCACCGGTTCAGTTCCATGGGATGAAAAGGATAATGATGTAGATGATGAAGATGAAGATGAATTAAACGAGTCTAAGCACGTAGCAATACAGGATAGTTTTCCATTTCTTAATATCAATGGTTAGTAGATTATTCTGACATATGGTTAATGAAAGTGAATTTAAATCTATGTTTTAAAATACTGTTTTCTTTTTGTTAATGTTGCACTAAACAACATTTTGACAAAAGCTTTCTTAAAAGTTTATCTCTAGATGCAACTAAATTAGCATGCAACATGCTACAGAGATATAACTTGTATTTAGCACAAATGGTACATGCTAATCTCCTTGATAAATATTTTCATCCTACTTTTTGTGTATCTGTTAGATATTTAATAATAAATGCAGGTAAGTGTATGTACTTATTGAGATACTTTTTGCATTTCTGCAGTCATTTAATCTGATATTAAGTAGAAACAAAATCTTAATTATTGACTTGATATCTTCCTAAATGTGCGTGGCATAATCCTGCTTTTATTTGCTTCATGTCTGTCTAATGTAAGGCAGGTCGGGCTTTAAAACAAAGGGCACTCCCTTGCTGCTGAGAATTTATTTAATTGGGTTATGACACCAAAGCTTTGGAATTAATGAAAGGGTGGAATCAGTTATGGTAATGGTATCTGCTCTGCAGGAATCTGAACAATCGCTAGATGGCAACAGATACAGAAATATCAAGCCTTTTGCTGTTATTTGCGAGTTGTACAGATATTTTATAAGCCTAGATAAGTTTATGCATGCCATATGTCATCCACCTCTGCTATTTGAAACAGGATAAGAAGACTAGACCACAGCAGGATGTTTCCATGGAGGCATACTGTGTCTCCCACATACACATTGTGTACCGTACTCTATTAGAGGAAGGTAAATTTCCACACCATAGCAGGGACAGACACACCTTCCTGGCAAAGGCAATATATAACAGCTTTAAAAGTCTTGGAATTCCCTGGAGCTAATTTCAGGTTTTTCAGGTTTTAATGCATCATTGGTTCAACAAATATCTCTGCATTAATTTCTAGACTTAGAGCTTGTTTGAAATTACATTTTGATGGTGCTATGTAGTTATTTTTTTAAAAAGTTTTCTTAATCTACAAGTGACATGTTTTATTTTTTTCATACGCTTTGCGTCTAAAGCTTTCTTTTCTCTTTTAATCTTCTCTTTCGGTCTAGTAGCAACACTGCCCTATACTGTAGAAGGTTTTATAGATGGTGACCACCAGCACCTTAAATTGCACCTGGAAGCCTACTGGAGCCAGTGCAGCCAGTGAGGCAGTGGTGTTACATAGGTATAATGAGAAACACCAAAACCTGCCTGCATGGCTGCATTTTGGACCAGCTGTAGCTTCCAAATGCTCTTCAAGGGTAGCTCCATGTAGAATATGATACAGAAATCCAAACAGGAGATGACTAAAGCTTGACTTAGGGTTGATGGGTAAGCATCAGAGGTGAAATCTAGCCGGTCTGCACTGGTTCCTGCAAACTGGTAGGGAAAATTTTGATTGGTTCGGAGAACTGGAAAACATCATCTCTGGCTGGCCCCGCCCCTCACTGCTCAC
>JANHFL010006327.1:0-14531 GCA_032468155.1 Oxyrhabdium leporinum | reverse complement strand
TTTGAACCGCTAGATTGAATCAGCAGAAGTGGCCTGCAGTTCAACACTCTAACCACTGCGCCACCTAGGCTCTATCACATGGCCTATCTGACAGTTCAGATGTCTTTCAAAGCCCTTCTAGAACTGGTTTCAAGGCAGTTCTGGGAAAGGCCTCTTGTGACTGGGAGCCTTGTCCACTCAACAGCAGGAGAAAAACATCTGAAGATGGTAGATTTTGGGAAGTGCTGGGTAGTGGGTGCAATCATACAATTCCCTAAGGTTTGCTTGCCTTAGAGAATGGTTCATGGTGGTATTTCTGCTTGGCAGTGATGGTGTTGAGGCTGACATCAAGACTTGGGGCAGTGGCAGCTGGCTGAGATTGTTAGAAGCCCTGGGCCTGTATTTCAGATGCAGGGGAGGAGGACATAGGCAGGTGGGACAGAATTGCAGCACCCCCATGGTCTCAAGGCCTGCATCACCAAACACCCAAATTTTTATAATCTCGTTGGAAGGGTGTGGCAGTGCTTGTAATTTCAGGCATAGGTCATAAGTCCCTAGCTCAGTGCTATCATAATTTCAAACAGGCGCTGAACAAATCATTGTTAAGCAAGGACTACTTATAGTTGAAAAGTGTTGAACTGTTGGTTTGTGATGTTAGGGTAGGTTGTCATTAATTGGGTAGCCATTGTGCCTAACAAGTGATTAGATTGTTGCTATGGGTAAGCACTGAATTCATACAATGGCAGGTCTTTTAACAGTAACCGCTTTATTTTATAATCAGTCTGACTCCATGATTTCTTTTTTCTTTTGTAATAATCACAAATCTTTTGTTTCCTAATACCTGTAGTCTGTTCTATCTTGTGTTGATTTCATTCAGTTAGATATGGTACAATGCAATTATGGTTCCTGCTGTACTTCCTGATATGTTAATAATATATTTTTCTTAAGTGACAGATCTTGAAATCAAATTTGAATATCGTGGCAAGGAGTTTGGGCAGACAATGACTGTGAGCAACCCCCAAGGCTGCAGACTTTTCTATGGAGAATTAGGTCCTATGCCAGATCAAGAAGAACTCTTTGGGCCTATTAATTTGGAGCAGGTCAAGTTTCCAGGGCCTGAATCCATCACGAATGAAAAACAAAAGCTATTCACCAGTCGACTGCTTGATGTAATGGACAGAGGGCTAATACTAGAAGTCAGTGGTCATGCTATCTATGCTATCAGGCTTTGCCAGTGCAAAGTATATTGGTCTGGGCCATGTGCACCTTCCTCTACCACACCAAACTTAATTGAAAGACAGAAGAGAGTTAAGGTCTTTTGTTTGGAAACATTTCTAAGTGGTGAGTAGCTCTAATGCCTTTGGATCACCATCAGTGAATAACTAGCAGCAGTTTGTTTTAACCTTGTAATCTTGTATGGATTAATATCGTAAACTAGCCCAGCTATGGCTGTATCCCTGTTAGCATTAGAATGGATACAGCTGTTTTTATAGTTAGTCCCTGCTGGGTCTACAGTGTGTAGCTTATGTTTTCTATATGCCAGAAAATGTGAATGAATATAGATCAACTTTAATGTACGCCTTTAAAGCAAAGGTTTCCTTTTTTTTTGGCCCAAATGGGTCTCTGGTGTACATCTTCATGTTGTTGAGAGTTATGAGTGAAATGGTATGAGCAGCTACCTGTTCTATTATACTTCATTTTTGCACTGATCTGATTTTAAAAGCTAACTGAAAGCATCAATTGGGATCAATTGATACAATGGGATGGCAAGGATAAGATAATTGCTTCAAGTAATTCTTCAAATATGTCATTTCCAAATGCATGTATATCTTACTGGACATAACTAATCCCTTCTTTTATCATAGTCATGTAATTTATTACATACTGTGTCTTTCTTTTTCACATTCTTACTCTACATTTAGAGTTAATTGCTCATCAGAAAGGACAGATTAGTAAACAGCCCCCATATGAGATCTACTTTTGTTTTGGAGAAGAATGGCCAGATGGAAAATCAAAAGAGCGAAAGCTGATTGTTGTTCAGGTAAGAAGACAATTTATTGCAAAAATACTGTATACTACTACTCCTTAGTTCATAGAATAAGTCTTCACCTAGAATGTGTAAAATCAGCTTCATGGGTTGTTTTGAATATGAGTAGATAAAAGGGTGTAAAGAACCAGAGCTGCTGGTTAACCATGCACACGTTTCATCTCTGATTTTCAGGTTTTCTTGTATTGAGCAAGATGAACCAAAAAAAAGTCTGTTAATGTAATGACACCCCTTCTCAAACCTTGTTTAATACAAGTAAATCTGAGAATGAAAGTTCAGGATCCATGTTTCCTTTTTGTCTAATACAATGAGGCTACCGATGTTCTGAACTAAGGAAATTTAATGGACTTAATGAAACCTAATAAAATAAGACTGAAATGGAATGACTAATTTTGGGAGGAATATTTTTCCCATTTAGGTGTGGTAGCAGTGTACCTGAAGAATCAAGTTTTTAATGTGATTTCTTTTGATCTATCACTATCATTACAGGCAGAGTAAATAGTCCAAACTTTTTATCTTTTGACACCAATTTCTATTCGCTTTGATCAGAACTAGCTTATAAGAAATTTCCTACAATTTAAATGAAAGACTACAAGTATTGTATGCCAAAAGTAATTTAAAGTGACTACAACCTATATAGTCAGTGAATACCTCTGCTATTAACCAATTGCCAAGATAATAATAGTTTTACCTGTGTATAAATGATGTTCAAGGAAAGAGTCTTGACATATTATGCTAACTAGCCATAGTATGATTTGTCTATGCTATACAAACTAAAATACTATGTTTTCTATACTATAGAACTTAGCTAGAAAACTGTATGAATCTAATGATTGTGATTTACTCAGTTGTGAATCTGGCCATAGGGATGCAGATCTACACCACAAGTAATCCCATAGAAATGATTATACAATTTTATTTCTATGAAAGACAGAGCTTTTTTATTCCTTTTTAGTATCTATCTGATATTACTCTATTGCTGTTCTCTTGCTGCTATGCAAAGCACCTTTGCCTTGCTATGGTAGTGCTGGATCTGAGCAGGCTTAGCTTAAAGATGAAATATAGCGTGAACTGTAGAAATTGCAGACTTGGATTTGTATTAATGAGTTAATGGAAATCAGTCATGTACCCTAGTGTCCTTGGAAACAGTTGTTTTGAAATTGCTAATAGTATAGCAGTTGCCCTTAGTTGTTGGTGCATTTGTTCCTGCCCTGGCTTCTCTTCATTGCAGGACTGTTTACTGGTGACATAATCTATAGTAGCTAATAATGTTTTGATGGAATACTACATGTTTATGAAGATTTTCAATCATCCAGGTCAGGTTGTTCCAAAGGTGCTTTTTAAAAGGCAACTGGACTTTCTTGGTTTGTTCCTTTCTGAACTGAAGAAGCCTCTTGGATAAGAAGCAAGGAAATAAAAAATCAAGAAAGTCTAGTTGCCTTTTGAAAAGCACCTTTGGAATGGAACGCTACCATGCTTTTTTTCCATTTCAGTGCTGGATAGAATGCTGAGAGTTGCTGTATTTTTTTTCTATCTCTATCCCGAAGTGTTTTTATGATTTTGATCTCAAAGAAGCAAGTCATATAAACACTAAACATATAAACCTCTAGCTTTGTGAAGCACTGTGAATCCTTCGAGATTGTGCTAGAGTGTAAATGTGATCAATCAAACATACATTTCTCAATAGTCTTCACCAGCTTGAGCATTTGGCTTATTCTAGGTTCCCAGATGAACTTTTAGGAATTGATCATCTTTTATTAGATTAACATGAACTTTCTTTTCAAACAGGTAATTCCAGTTGTAGCACGGATGATCTATGAAATGTTCTCTGGTGACTTCACCCGTTCCTTTGACAGTGGCAGTGTGCGTCTACAGATCTCTATCCCAGATATCAAGGATAACATTGTTGCCCAGCTGAAACAACTCTACCGTCTGCTGCAGAATCACCAAGAAGGTTGGCCAGTGCAGCCACCAAATATGCAGATGACTCCACCCCTCACAGCACAGTGATGATCCGGTGTTGGATAACCAAGCAATTGTCTGGATTCTTCAGTTCTAGATTGAAATTAATTGAAATAAGGACACTTTTAAATATCTCTTCAGTATGTGACATTTTAATGAGGAATGTTGAAATACAACGTAATCTTGTCTTAAATACTTTAGTAAAAAGTTGATCTAGTTAAATACATGTAGACACACATATTTCTCTAGAATTGTTTTCACTTTTATAAATGTAACTATATAAATGTAAAGCTTTAAACTTCTCCTTGCTTGCATGTAATGCTATGGTGCTTTTTAAAAAAAACAAAAAGTTTGTCTTTTTACTTACTAACTTCACTCCTGCTTTATTCTTAGAATATTTTTATAACACAGTTTAAATGCATTCTATTGATTCATTATGACTTTAAAAAAAAACTCCTGTTGCTGCTGCTAAATGTGAAATACATAACCAGTACAAACTAAATGCTTCACAATAGTGACCTGATAATTAGCAGTAGGCAGTTTTATTCTATTAATGATTTTTGTTTTAGTTTTATATACATGAGAAAATGCACAAATTTTAAGCTGGAAAGCTTAGGATGTTTTAAAATTGAAGTTTAAAGTTAAAGTTTAAAATGTAAAACCAATTGAAAGAGATAACAAAGACTTAATAATTGATATTAAGTTTGGTAAAATAGAAGCCCTTTTCATGTTTTTTCTTTATTGAATGCTATAGCCTAGGGGTGTCAGACTTGCAACCCGCAGGCCGGATGCCTCACGTGCTGGCCCCGCCCGCGCCCGGTTTAGCAAAGGGGAAAAACGTCCCAATACGTCACGTGATGACACGAGTTTGACACCCCTGCTGTAGCTCAACACATAACCTACTTGTACAGTGTGAAAAAATTGTTCAAATGCAATCAGATGTTTTTATCTGAACTAAACTGTCACATTGATAGAAGATACAAGACAGCATGTATAGCAAGGTGTTTTTTTAATGAATGTTGCCAAAATGTGAATACACAAAATGAATATTGTAACAAAAGCTAATTCAGTCTGTTGTAAATATGGCAATTTTAGAACTTCTGGAGAAAAAAATGGTGAACTGAAGACCATGGCAGAATGAAGAGCCAAAAAATAAACTGGCACTTTATAATTTCTCTCTGGATAAAGAGAGGACTTGAAATTGGCTTATAATTTCTCCTGACAACTGTTTCTTATGAACAGACTGCAAGACGGTGTGTTTTGCAGGTTTAGAGTTCTGGGAGATAAGGGAAAGCTATCTTTGTTCACATCATAGTTGGCACCTATAAAGGACACTGGGTGTGCATTATTCTTTTTCAAATCACTTTAGCAAATTGTTAGCTGTTTTACAGTTATTGGGAACTTTTGGATTGACATGTTTTATAACACCAGATTATTTTGCTTCAATTCTTAGCAAAATAGTTTTAAATACAAGTTTAAGGACTTTTTTAATTGAATAGCAAAAGGGTGATTAGAATACTGATTTTAGAAAGATACAAATGAAAGATGGATTCAAAATAAAATTTTGGAATTATAATAATTCTTCCCATGGAAAAATAAATACTTAAAAAATGGGATGAAACTTTGAAGATTGGACATTAGAAGGAAATCAGAAAGAATTAAATATTACAATTATTACAATTATTACAATATTACAATTATTACAATTATTACAATATTACAATTAAATGTCAACTGTGGCTTACTAACACAGAACAGAGCAAAATAGTTTAACATTGGGTATACTGAAGGATACTTTTGAATAATAGACCAAAAAATAAATTTTAAGAGACTCTGGCATTATAGATAGACTGTGTTTGAAAGATGTTATAGTAGAGGAACAAGTTTTATTGGACAAGACTTAGACTGATCTGAAAGATTAAAAAATGATAGGCTGCAACAATGACATGGAAAAATATCCTATACTGGACATAGGAAATCAGATGATCTCTTAATAATTTAAAGGGAAATACAAATAACAAGATAAGTGGCCTGGATAATTATCCTATACTTTATTTACAAAATAGACTTGTTAAAGCTTTGAAAAAAATTGTGAGAAGGGACAATAAAGAGAAAGGAGATCAAGTTCTAGGACATTATTATAAGGGATGAAAGATCAAGATCGTTAAAAGTAAAAGTTGGTTAGAATAGATACGTTGTTATATTTGGTAACCTTTATGCAGACCAGGACTGCATGGCAAGATTTTAAGAATCTGTTTATAAATAAGAGAAGAAATACTGAGAGAAGAGTTCATGTGTTGTTTATTAAGAAAGGGTGATTGATACATTACTAACATTGTTTAAGCTTGTGTTTAAAGGGAAAGTCATTTCTTTATATATTTCTTTTTCTTTACTATATTTTTATTTTTTCTTTTATGCACTTTGGATTTTTTTGTATTTTTATCTTTTTAATTGTAATGTTTAATTACAATAAAATATGGCAATTTTAAAATTGTAATTGCAGTTTAATTGTAGACTATGATGGAAAATATATTTTCATGTAGCACATCATATTGTGTTATCTTAGCATCAGACACATCTACATTTTTGCTAGATAGCATTTATGTATAAGTGAACCTATTTTGCATTCCAAATATAATTGGCATTCTGCTTTCTACTAAGTGTTTGATTTGGAATTTCTTTTTTTGAAAATTATTTGTATATTAAAATGTTTTCATAGCTGTTTTTTTCTACAATAAATAGAATAGTTGGAGTATTGTCTATTGTCTTACTAAATAGCCTTGTAAATGGCCTACTTTACACAAGAGCATTAATGATAGAGTACATGAAAATGTGCACTTCTTTTGATACCTACCTCCAGCTTTTTCATGAAGCCAGTTTGTAAATGGCTTCAAGTAAAAACCAAATACAGATCAAGTGAACTACCATCATGAGGTTACCACTCTTTCTCCTCTCTTGTTTACTAAATAATTTTTATTAGATTTTAGGGCTGCAAGCTGCCAAGAAACATAACCAGACTAGATGGTGGACAAGAATTAAACAGTTCAAACGTTTTATGTGAGTGAGTGTCTGGATTTTGCCAGCCCAGATCTAGTAGCTATAACAGTTGTGAAGTCAAATTTTCAGAAATGCTCGAATTCATTAGTTCTTTTGCCTCTTCAAAGTTACAACATGGTTCAGACAACAATTTTTTTGAAATGGCATAGGGTCTTCTGCTTGAGCAGGGGGTTGGATTAGGAGACCTCCAAGGTCCCTTCCAACTCTGTTATTCTGTTATTTTCTCCTCATATTAGAATTAGAATTCTTTATTGCCCAAGTGTGATTAAACACACAAGGAATTTGTCTCCGTTGCATAAGCAATGTACATACAACAACAGTGATAGGTCATTATCATAGTCATAAGAATACATTCATCAAAAAAACCTTAGATACAACACTTAATGATAGTCATGGATACTAAATAAGCAATCAACATAAACCATACTAGGATACTAAGTAAACAATATAAATCTTAAGTTACAAGCAACAAAGTTATAGTCATAAGATAAACCCTTTTGAATGAGCAAAGCGATAACCACCATTTCAAGACTTCTCAAGCATCAGCCCTAGAGGGTGGGAAGCGAACCACAAAAAGGCAAAAAAAAAAGATGACTGATAGAATGGAATGAAACTGAGACACAAATGTAGTATGTACGGGCAGGGTTAGAAGCACGATAGCGCCGCGTGCCTGTCATCCTGATTACAATCAGTTTGCTGTGGATACCTCTCCTACATCTGTTTCTGTAGAGCCCGTGGCTGCTTGTACAAGTCAGCGCAAAATCAGCCCTTGGCGCAACACTCGCCACTGGCGATACAGATGTTAGCTTTCGTGGGGGACGAAATCCGCTCCTCCCTTCCCGGGTTTAGTACATTTTAGCGGGCAGCCTTCGATCGCCGGCCTCGCGCTTCGCTCCCACAGTCTCTCCTGTCTCTTTAAGTATTGGCTGTCGGCGGTCGGAGCCGGCCTTTTCCTTCCGGTTTCTAGCTCCACGTTGGTTGCCTTCGCTGGAGATATAGGAAGCGGAAATGTAATTCACTCGTGAACTGAGCCGAGTTGGGTTTTTTTCGGTGCGGCCGAGACTCGCGGAGGTTAGTGGGATCTAACGAAGGAGGGCGAGCGGGCAGCGGAGGCTTCCGAATGTCGCTTGGCGATGTCCCCCTAAATGCCTGCGCTCTCAAACTACAACCTACTTGCAGTTATAGTCAGAGAGCATCTTTCCGCAGGGCATAAATGCAAAACGCGTTGCTCAATAAAGTCATGAAAATAGCGCGTAACGAACGGGTCACAGTTGTGAGTTTGCTTTCTTCAAACTTTAAAACAAGATTGATCTTTAGGCAGGCCGACCATTAAGAAATATACACGACAAGTAACCTATTTTTTAGATGGCGATCTAGCTTTTTGAATCTGGCTTTTACGTCCCAGTGATTGGGAGATGAGGAATAAATGTCAGATAACTTTGGTCTTGTGGCACTTATTTCAAGATTCGGGGATGGATTCTGCTGCTTGATCTTTATGGATCAGAGCCTGCCCTCAGTAAAGGGCCAGCACTGGAAACATAAAATGAGACCAGGGGCTAAGAAATGCAGTGGGAAGTCACCACCTCGTCATACAAAAGACTCAGTTGGAGTTAATGTGATTGAACAACTGATCCTTTGCAAATTGTGAGATGTACAACTCATAAGCAAAGGGGATCTTCTGTTATTTAAACAATTTTTGTTACTTGGATTTTCTGATCCCATTTTGCAGCAACATTATCACCACCACTGCCTTTCTTATTTTTGCATTATGTGGTAGGTAACATGGGACGAGTTAGAACCAATGGTCCTCTCAGTGTTTTTGAACTATATCTTTTCATTTAGCCCATTACAGTTATAACTCTGTAGCATCTGAATGGGCACAGATCCTTTACTCCTGATTTACTCTTTCCATCAAGGGGAAAAATGGGCTTTTTCATAGTCTTCATTTTAACCAAATTAGTGGTCTGCACAATGAGGATATATAGTTAATAAATGTTAATTGCATGAATTGTTATGCATAAGGTTTATGTGGTGCCATTTAGCAACACAGGAATATATGAGAGAATTATAACCTAAACAATTTAAACAAGGATCAACAGACTAATATTTATCTCAGTGTAAGTTGAGAGGAAGAGCCAGTTTGATGTAGAAGCTGTAACTGGTAGTCCTGCCAGGAGGCTGTAAATACTAATCCCGCCTTAGGCAGAAATATAGCAGGGTGACCTTGAGCCAGTCATAACCTCTCAACCTTAAGAAGCAAGCAATAGCAAACTACTTTCAACATCTTGTCAAGAAATCTACAAGGGTTTCTCCAAGCAGTTGCCATGAGTCAATAATTACCTGATGGCATAAATAAAAAATAGAGAAGAAAGCTAATTAAACAATCAGCTAGCTGCCCAGAAAGCATTCCAGCACCTATTTTCCACTCTCCAGTCCTTGAACACAGAAACAACTTCATTAATTCTTACATGCTTTATATTTACAGTAACCAGTCTAGTTCATGATTTTTGCTGTTGCAAGGCTAAACATCGATTACTGTGAAAACCCCCCACCCAATAACTCTGATTTGAATGAGGTATCACCTGTAGATGCAATATAAGCTTTTCCAGACTGCAGTACATGCTGAACATCCATTCTCTTTTCTGAGAACTTTTCTGTTTTCTTTTCTGAACTTGGTATGTATAATTCTGTATTACAGTCTTTTTTCAGGATGTATGTGAAACTCCATTGCTCCTTCCACTCACATATCTTCCCCTTATTACTTCCTTCAGTTTAATTTATTGACTCATTTGTAAAAATGAAACTGTATTGGTTATTTTTGTTGCATCACCATGAACTAATGTTTTACTATTTCCTAAGGCCTGGCTGAAGAAGCAGATGTCTAAAGACAGTGGACAATTAAGTGTTTCGGGAGTTCTTTAATAGAGTTCTCTCTCATGAATGGCACAGCAATTGGCACAACTGCTCATTAAGGCAGCTCAGCATCATCTTAGAACTGGAAGGAAGAAAAGATTATCATCTTCAGCCTCCTTAAATGTAGCTGGGGAGGTACTGGCAGTAGCAGCTGGCTTGAAACCAGCTTTTCTGTATGATTACAATTCTGCTGGGACTTCTCAGATCCTGGACTATGTTCAACATCTTCAAACTACCCTTCAACTTACATGTCGGCTGCATATTCTTAATATAGCTGAAAATGTTCTAATAATCAACTTGGAACTGATGTGTTTGTGTCTGGAGTCAGTTCTACTTAGCAATAATGTCATCTTCATTGATGTTTCTGCCTTTAGACCTTGTCCTATCTTTTCTAACCTAGAAAATGTGAACCTTATAAAAAGCCATCTGTCAGAGATATTGAATCATATTAAAGCATTAACAGAAGATACATCCCAGACAATATCTTCAAGTGAAATATTTTCAACTGAATGGAATCTCTGTACTCTCTTTGGTGTATTGCTAGGGTATCCAGCATCCTATAATTTTCCTACTCAGAAGAGCTCTGATAATTGTCTTACACTAATTCCACTGAGAGTGTTTACTGTTCAAGCCACATTTTGTTTGGTAAACAGTGATTTCAGAGTTCGGTTTTATTCTTTCAGCATCCCAGAACTCTTGTATCCAGATATGAAAATGAACCTCAGCGCATGGTGTGAAAAACTCAAGGATGCTTTTAAAGCTCAGAAAGAATTTGCTGATCTCTGCATTGCAACTGAGGTGGTTGCTCTATCAGCAGTGGCCTTGTAAATATGAATCCCAGTTTAGAGACAGATAACAGTGCTTCTCCACAGTAGTCTACTGATTTGTTTAAAAGCTTTGGAATGGGCAGTTTGGAAGCATAGTTCAAGCAATTATGTTAGTGTTTTAAACAAATATGCAGTTTTCCTTTCAGCAGCATTCTGGATATCTATCCTTCATACTTAAGTTTCCAAGAATCTATTTCAGGTTAGCATACTTTTCCAGAAGATATTATTAACGTATCTATTCCAAATTCCAGAAAAAAAGAATTCAATGCTTTTCTCCAGCTAGAATAGACAATGATTTCAATTCCAGTATGGTCAAGTAACAAGTGAATTTAGGAAGTTTAAGATTTTTGAAACTAAGAATGGCTACTGTGTCAGTGGTTATAGAGATCAATGATATATATGAATAGACATACAAACAATAGTTGTTGCTTGATTTTAATAATAATAATAATACAAAAACTAAGCAATACACAAAACCAAGCAGACAAACTCTTTCAGTCCAATATGCAATTCTTAATTTTACAAGACATTTTAAAATTGAAATACTAACCATTTGGGATAATTTAGACTGCTATAGTGCAATCAATAACAGGCAAATAAGACAAGGTACGTTCATGGTGTAAAGTTGCTTAAATAAGATACCAGAGCTGTTACCATGATTACCATTATGATAGGAATCCAATGATCATGATTTCTCTGAAAAAAAAATGTTTTGAGATAATCAATTGATTATAATAAATAAAGTACAAAGTCAATAAAAAATTACTCCTAGTCATCTAGTGACACTTCTATTGCACTTTCACATTGTTATTTTACTCCAGAGAAGCTTCTACCTCTATTTGATTAAAATATATGTATCGGAAGTAAAAGAGTGTTTTTCCCTTCTGCAATGGCAAGGAAAAACCCCCCACTATACAGTAGAGTTCATGCCAAAGATAGATGAATTTTGACTCAATGTTATTCAGTGTGTTTTGGTTAAAAGATTATCTTAAAAGCTACATTTCATAGACAATCTGCAGAGACACAAGGTGAATCTTTTGCGCATGGTTCTCAAGAAAACTACAAGTGTACAAAGGGAGTTTATTAATCACATTTCTACACTGCTCCTCTCACCTAAGTGACTCTGGACAGGTTATAATAAACAAAAATATTTATATATGTCTAATTTAAAAATACCCAGTTTGTATATCCCAGGCTTTCTATGAAGTTGTGTACGGCATCTAGTCTCTTTAATAGTAATTGTAAGATCACTGTATCTTTATTTTTGTTGCATATATATGCATTTTTATTTTTGAAACATCCAAGTACAAATCTATGAGTAGGGTACCAAAACAAGGAAGGTGAGCTATAACAACTTTGCCAACCAAGAATTGGTTGGATTGGTTAGGATTTTAACTTCTAGATTATGCTAGCCACTGAGGTAAATTGGTGGATTTATGAGAATTCTGGGTATTTGAATCCCAATTTCTGTAGAATGCTGAGTTGATTGGGGAAATCTGCACTATATCTTTCATGATTACGGTTGCAAGATTAGGTGGCACAAATGGAAATTCAAAGCCTCTTACCTGGGCTTGCTTGCTTTGAGAGTGCTTGAGTTCATCATGGCAATGCTGTAAATTGCCAAGGGAACTACTACAGTCATTGTTCAGGATGTCTAGTTTATGGCAGAGATCAGTGCACTGGACAAAAAACAAAAACATGCTTAAAATGGAAGAAGTTTCTTTGTGTCAAAGTAAGTGGCAATTATAAAAGTCATTAAGCTGATGGCATTTTCTTTGAGGGTTTTAATGGCACAGTCCCTACTGTGAGGCTTGCATTTCACTGGGAAACCTTATATATATTACAGAATTGTCCATATATTTTGGAATTGGGAGGGACGGCAAGCACTGAAGTTAAGAAACATTGGGGGCGATTGGAAAATAAAATGGAAAGTAGCATGGAAGATCCTGTCACAGATCCATGAGATTGGGGGTGTTAAATCGTTTCTTAATTTTGGTTTAAATTAAGCAGACTAGCTTAATTAGAGAACAGCACTTGAGAGGAATGTGACAACAGCAAAAGGTCTTATCAATACTGTTTAAAAACATTCTATGTCAATGGTTCCTCATGTACTTTGAAAAGAGTTGATTCATTATGATAAAGTGCTTGGGTTTTAATCATGGAAAGCTACAAAGTCTACAAGCTGCTGGACAGACAATGAAATACAGGATATTTACACACCATCCTTGTCTACTTTCTATATAACTAATTACGTGCCGAAACATCTCATGGGTGAAATATGGTATTGAGCGAAATTTTCTTTTAGGAGAACAATTCATTTTATCAGTTCATCTAAGTAAGAATGGATGAAAAGATGCGGACTACATTTTTGGCAGTTCATCTCAGTTCTTTTTATGACATACATGCTAATTTTCTTGCCCTTGTTCCTAATTGATGGAATAATACCAAGTACAAGTTTATTTACCAAAGTAACTGGAATAACATGGGCTTGATTCTCACATTTGATTTGTGATCAGGGAAAACATTAGCTGTTTTGTTAACATATATTAAAACTGAGTTGATCAATTAGTGACTGGATGTGAGAAATCCAATATTGGATCTGGATCAATTCCTCTGTTCCATGTCTTTATATATGATGGGATTAAGGGTACATTATCGTAGTACAGTAATGATCAGTCTTTCCATACACAATAGACATATATTATCAACTGAAAAAGAATCTGAATTTACTATTGGTGAGAAGCAGTTGGACATATATTTAGTGTAAGAGAATTTTGAAATAATGCATGTAAGAGATCAAATGCAATGATGAGATACAAACTGATAATACAAAGTGTTCATAGTTCCATTGTAAGATATTTACAAATAACAGTCTCCTAATGAGATCCTTTAATATTTAATCTTATTAGCTACTTGAATCACCTCTTCACCTCTTTTTTCTTGACTGCAAGCTGGGATGTCCTTTTTTGCAGTTCGTCTCAGGCTGCTCTCTTTCTCTCCTTGATCCTCTGATTGGACATTCTGCTTAGTTGTTACCCAGCTGAGGACTTCATTGGGCACTGTGACGATCTGCTCTATAAAAACAATGATATTAGAAACATATTCTTGGATTCCTATGATACTGCAGGATGTTTGCCTTGCCCAATACATGCATGAATTAAAACCTGTCCTTTATGGGTTATGTCATAAATATCTTAAAATAGGCTATAACTTTTTTGAAAGCTGTGATGTAATTATGCAGGTACCATATTGTTAAACCACAGGAAAGCATATAAATTGATCAGCTGAGAAAGTTGGGTGCAAATGAAGGACCAAGGTTGTAGCTTTAAATTATAAATGAGCATAAACTTCCAGATAATCGGAAAAGGGATGATGTAGTTCCCATCTTTAAAAAAGGAAGAAAAAAATATGGAGCCAGGAAACTACAGACCTATCAGCCTGACATTAATACCTGGAAGATTCTGGACAAGATAACCTAGAACAGAATAGAATTCTTTATTGGCCAAGTATGATTGTACACAAGAATTTGTCTTTGGTGCATAAGCTCTCAGTGTACATAAAAGATATAAGTGATAAATTATGATCATAGTCATCATAAATACATTCATTATAAATCTAGCAACGAATCTGAAAACATCTAGAGGCAAACGAAGCCATAATCAGAAGCCAGAAACAGATCATGCCAGACAAATCTTACTACATTCTTTGACAAAGTGATAAAACACTAATTTTATCACTTTGTCAAA